>JABJVR010004443.1:0-14414 GCA_025773905.1 Chitala chitala
AGGGGTACCTTCTTTAACCTCGGGGTATTTTATTGTTTAACCACTCAGAACCCCGAGGGTTAGTTTTCAACTTAACACCCAGACACCTCTAAATAAACTTCACACCCCCCCCCCCCCCCAAGCGTCTGGGTTCAGCTTGACCTGTCTGCTGCACACAACAGCTACTAGAGAACCGCTATCACCACTAGTAGCACTTTTATCTTACCTATTCTTGCCGTTTCAGTCCTGAAGGTGCTAAAATCCCAGTTTCGAGGCAACTTGAGAGACATCTTTGCGATGTGTATGTCTGGCCTCCATGCACACAGACACATGGGCTAACTGTACATTCTGGCGCACTCTCTCACTCGCTCGCAGACACGTTCACGTCGACCTCTCTCCCTCGCTCCACCTTACTTCCTCTTTCCTGCGCACGGATCTTTTTTCTCTTTCTTTCTCAGTTCCAAACACGTTCATTCTTGCTCCCCTCCATTCCTCTTAGACCTCAGTATTTCTCCCGACTTCCCATTTCGCTGCTCCATGACTAAACATGGGCTGGATTTTTGTACTACACGTCAGTACTAGTATCTTGTGGGTCATGGCAGCCATTAGCCAGGACACTGTCACCAAATCTCTGGCCCTGTTTTATCTCCTGCCCTCTTAAAGAAAGTGGGCCATCTGTTAGGTCTAGTTCTAACAGCTTACTACAAACAGAGTACCTCACTCAAATAAGTCCATGTATGATTAGCAGGCTTTTGATCAGCAACACAACAAGTGGCATACTTTTATGTTAGTAACAAGAACAACTTCCTGTTTTACTATCTATAGATTTGAAACTTCTCCATTTTTATGGAACACAATTAAAACTACAGATAATACATGTATAAAGTCTAAGGACTGTCATACTTATGAAGCACGACACACTAGGCATGCAGTATCAACTTCTTAAACTGCATGTTTTTATCAGGACTAACATGGTTTATGTACATCCTCCATTTTTACAAAAAAGTGACAAAGACTAACTTGCATGTATATATATATATATATATATATATATATATATATACACACACACACACACACACTTATTATTAATTATAATTATGTTTGTACTTGTGCCTTTTAGGAGACCTTGCGCAGGCCTCTGCCCTGGATATCCACCTGCTGTGCACTCCTCAACAGCAGATGCAAACAGCACAGAGAAAGAACAGCGTGACACGCTATAGAGAATGCGTCGAGCACAAATCCCAGTCTCGGACTGATTAGTTTTTTACGTGTTTTATTAACCATTATACAACTGAACACAGCACTTAGTGAAAGGGAGAGCACTGTTCCAGAGATTTGAACAATATTCAAATTAAGACTTAAAAAAATACATTTCACACATCTTGAGTATAACTATGGTGGTGATAATTTCAGAACGTGACTGAAAGAGGTATTGGTTAATATTATTCAGAATGGCAGGAGTGGGTTTGTCTATCCTTTCTATAGTTTAGCTGCCAGCCTTTCAGCAAGTTTACATATTTGCTTAATGTTATGACACAAGTGGCACTAAATTTAGGATGGGTAACCCTCCTGTCAGTAACGGCCACAATGGTAGATTTGCAAAAAAATAATAAAAAAAAATTGCTAATGTAAGTTTGCCTCCCATAATAAAATAGTTTAAATTTAGTATTGTGTCTAAGGCAGTTGTGAGTAATCAAATTATACAATTTAAGTACATTTCAAATTTGAAATGTATTCAAGTTTCACTTTTTTGTTCACTGAGCCATTGAATTGAAGGTTACCCACCCTGCACCAAATTCTTCATATGCAGATAGCACATACACGTCAATCTCAGATCTGTGTACTTAATAGGTGTATTAGTATACACCAACTCTTATTTATGGTACTGTCCAAAACTACTCATAGAAACTGAATACAGTATTGCAGGAATTTTGGTTGTTTGGCTACCTCTACTGGTCACATGTAGGAGTACTAGGTGAAAAAAGAAGAAAAAAAGGGGAAAAAAATATTTTTACACTTTTTTCTTATTTTTAAAAACTAAAATTAAACCTTAAAGGGTACCTTTACCTCATTTTGGAAAAAAATTTACAATTTGCTGTCATTTAGTTGTATTAATGTCTCTCCTCTTATAACTGTATACAAAATGGAGACAGCACTACAAGACTTATGCCATTTTACATTTTGCGCCAAACCCATAATTTCCGCCTGAAAATAACTGAAAATAAAAAGACAACAAACCATGATTTGAAAGAACAGATGTGAATAAATATTTAAAATAGTAGGTTAATATTAATATCGTTTCATATTAACATCTCATTACAATATGGCCTTTAGATCACTATAAAATTCTTACAGAAATTTTATAAACTATTATACAATCGACAATGAAACAGCTGAATTTTACTAATTGCAAGCCCACTGAAGAGACATTTAGAATACATTTTTTAAAAGACTATGACAAGTATAAAGGAAAAAAATAAGTTACAAGACAGACATTCTGGGTTAACTATATGAACTAACTACATGTTTCACAGACTAATGTAGAAAGCATAAAAGAGTTAAAGGAAATTGCTGTGGAAGAGTCACTGATTGGCTCAGATCACCGTAAGATGGATCGCATGATCAGCAGAGGAACTAAGCTAACCAGGCAACAGAATGGAGGTTCTTGCTACAGCAACGGTGATGAGCAACGTTGATCATCAAATTGCCTTTATCCAGTTGCTCTTGCCCCATCCCCAGTACAATGCAAAACTGAGACAGTTGTTATAATCCCACATGTTCCAATAACACTGTATTGTCTTCTGGTAAAACTAGACTAAGTACATCTTGAGATTTATCAGTACTCCCATACATTTGGCCCATAAGCACAGTGACACAGGCCATTGTGACATGCTCTTCCCACGTCTGTCTACAAGCTGCAGGGCACAACCTTCAAACATTCATTTCTCAAAGGGTTCTGTACACGTTCTATTTTTAAACCCATCCACAGGAACCCACTAAAGGCCTTTCATCAGATCACCAGTGGTTACCTTTTAAAATTCTAATTGCCAGCTTTTAAGAGAGCTGGCGACTTAATCATACTGAAGGCAAACAAATAGATCACAGTGGGTTAAAAAAGCCATAAATACTTGAATATTCAGGAAACATTTTCAGTTAAGAACAAAAATCACATTGTTTAAATTTATTTTTATTCTGACCAGCAGAGGAACACAACAGGAAAGAGGAGAATATTTGATATTTTTTCTATTTGTGTGATATTTTTCCCCCATCACCCCCACCCCCCAACACCCAGAGCAAGAATACCTTTTGCACACGTATGAAGCTGTAACCGTTGTGCATAACTGGAATGAAGGCAATTGCAAAACAAAGTGACCTGCCAGAAAAAGCAACGTTCAGACCTAAGTGGCACCAGGTGTGCTCTTCAGCACAGACATCACCTTGCTGAAGAATAAAAAAATTAACCGAGAGTTTCCAGCTTAAACAGAAACCCTTTGACAAATAAAATGAAGTAAAAATGTGATTTACTTGAAAACAATTGAGCACCTAAGCATTTACATTATCCCCTTTCATTATACTTTGATTGAGGTCAAATGAAAAATAAAGTTGTTACATACACATTGGTAAAAACATATAAAAACAAGTAATTTTAACCCTTTCATCAAGCCCGTGGGTGCGTTTATTGCCACCTGTCTCGTTTCGTGTAACGAGTCAAATCACGACTCGCCGAAGAAAGCCAGCACAAGATGATTCCAAATTAAGAACTTCGTTCGGCACCGTTAGGGCCCCAGCCAAACACCTTCACTCCACAACCTGCCCTGTTGACCTGTGACCTCCGCTTCACCACAGTAGCTGGTGAACATCATACACGAACCATGCACATGGTACATGGCAGGTAAGTCAGCTAAGTTCCTCCTGAATGGGTACTGTGTGGCATTTTTACTCCCCCGTAGTAAAATAAACACTATTATATGTTTAATCCATCAAAGCCAATCTCAAAAAATTTAATTCAAAAAAAGTATGTCAAACCACAATTACTCTTCCTGCAATTTATGGTGTTACTTTAAAATATGGCTGTTTCATTTAGTTTGACAGCTAAACCCGTATGTCAGCAATTACCAGCAAAATAGCAAAATGTCCAAACAATATGGATCAAATGGCAAAAAAAAAAAAAAAAAAACCATCCAAAGCCCTTATAAACTAGCTAATGTACAGGCAAACAAAATGTTTAGTTAATTAAACAATCAGGTGATATCGGTGCTCAAACAGTAGTTGCCGTAACAAGTAGTTTTTAGCTGGACATTCATGTCCAAATTCTGCTAGGTTTATACGCTAGCCAAATACATCGCTTGCACGTTTCCAGGAAAACGTCAGTATTTTAAAATCTTGAAAATGTCAGGACCTGCAATTAGAGAAACTGCACGAAAGCTGATTTTACAACACCGATCAGTGGCCGTCTCCACATCAAAATAAGGAAAACAACGAACAATGTATTGTGATGAATACGTGCACAGAAACAAAAAAATAATAATAATAACACGTACAAAAAAGACAATATCTGAACATCACAAAGTCAATTACATGGCTACTATGCTGAGGAAGGCTTTAAAAATTTGCTCTGTCTGCGAACCCTCAGGTGCACATAACATGAACACGGAGTGGAGACCAGGAGGAACGGAGGTGTTTTACACATGGCTTCAGGCCACTCTAACACTGGGCCCAACACACCTGCATTCCTGACTTCTACCATTAGCATTTCAGCTGTGCTTCCAGCTTCCTCTCATCTGATTGGTTCAGACAGCTTTCTGGGTCCAACAACATAATAGTGACCAGCTGAACTTCCTGGCTATTCATTTCAGAAAACATAATCAATAAGTATCCATTTCATATAACAGCTGGATGTGAAACACATATGACATGACACAGTGACTGCATTTCTGTTGTTCTACTAGAGAAAACAACACAGACCATATATACACCTGTAATTTGTACAATGTTAACCGTTCTGATAATGGTCTAGCTGAATAATATTCAAAAAAAAAAAAAAAAATTTGCAATACACCAAATATATAAATATACATAAAGCAATATATGCAACAGTTAAACAGAAGCCACTCTTAGGGTGTAGTTACAGCTCAAATGAATTTTACAGTGCATTAAAACAAAAGTACCATAAAATATTCACAAACTATTGTCTACTATTGGTACTGCATTTAACTCAAACCGCATATAGCTTACTTCACATTAACTGTGGAACTGGCAATTGTCACTGCTTGTAAATAATGACCATGAAATGACCGCATGGTAACATAAAATTATGCAGACACCACACACAGACACACGTGCATTTGCGCACGCGCACACACAAAACGGAATGACCCAAGGCTGTGGCTGCTGGTTCGGTGCTGATCACACCGTTCCAAAGCACACCAACAGCCTGATCCTCCTCTTCCTCCCCTCCTCCTGCTGCTGCTGCTTCTCTTCCTCCGCTTCCTGCCGGCCTACGCCACCTCCTCATTGGCTGACAGGAGCCCCTTTTCTGTCAGATGTGCTTTGAGGGAGTTGAAAATGTGCAGCTGCTGGTCGAGCCGCAGGGCCAGGAGTTGCTGGATCACTTTGGTGGGATTGGGACCCCTGGGACGAGAAAGAGAAAGAAAGAGAGCCTTTACACACCTACTGCTCATCTGGACAACATCCCCTTTATCCTCTTTGTCATGGAGTTAAAAAACACAGATGGATTCAGAGTACATGAAGACCAATATGGATCATTTCACTAGCTAAAAATAAGCAAATAAGACATTTTACGCAGCCCCTGGCTTCACTTCTGCATAAAGCTCCAGCCCTCCACAGCAGAACTCACCTGATAAAGCTGGCAATGTAGACATTGACAAAGGTGGCCATAAGGTACTGGCAGTCGAAGCGGTCCATGATGCCACCGTGCCCAGGAATGGTGTTTGCAAAGTCCTGTCGCAACATGGTGTGGTGTTCAGTCAACCACTGAGTTAAGCCACTGGGTCCAGGGAAAATCTACACTCTGTCTGGACTCAAATATATGCTCTGTAGGCACTTACACCATTAGAGATTACCTTGAGAACCTGGCACATGGCCAGCCAGCGAGACTCCAAAGGCCACTTTACCTACCTTGATCTTGAAAGCCCGCTTGAAGCCACTGGCGAAGAAGCCGCCAAAGGGGCCCATGATGGAGGCGAAGGCAGACAGGGCGATGCTGTGAATCTGGAAGGGGTACATGCGCACCGTGGTCTACAGAGACAGAGACAGTGACACGATTAGACAGAGACACAAGAGTATGAGGGAACAAGAGACATCAGAGAGCAATAGAGAGATGTTCTTAGGACCTTGCGAAGAACATGGAACAGCACTGCTGGCCTCAGGGGCAGCAGGAGAACTGCACTCATGACACACTGTGGAAGGAAGGCAAAGCCTCCACATTACCATAGCACATGTTCTCTCTTTTTGATGAAGCCCTTGTGCACCTGCTGAAGGACACCTAAAGGGTGAGCACAAACCAGTGTGCCAGTGTAGTGCAGTGCTCCATACCCAGCCAGTGAGGGGACACCCAAAGGGTGAGCACAAACCAGTGTGCCAGTGTAGTGCAGTGCTCCATACCCAGCCAGTGAGGGACACCCAAAGGGTGAGCACAAACCAGTGTGCCAGTGTAGTGCAGTGCTCTGTACCCAGCCAGTGAGGGACACCCAAAGGGTGAGTACAAACCAGTGTGCCAGTGCAGTGCAGGAGGTTGGGTGTCAGTGCTCCATACCCAGCCAGTGAAGGACTCCAGCGCAGACGGCAGGGTGTACTCATGTAGCTGGAACAGCTCCGACGGCTCGCAGTCCACTGTGAAGCTGTTGGAGTCACTGTTGAACTCTACAGGGCACACGAAGTAGCGGTACCCAGCCATGACGTAGGAAAGCTGGGGAACATGAGAAGGGGGGAGGGTCAGAGCTGGAGCAAGAGAGTCGGAGCCAGGAGGGGACAGTCAGCGACACAGTACAAAAGAGAGCTCCATCCCACATCATTGTTCACCTACCAGAATTCCGAAGAGAACAGTGGAAAAAAATCCTCCAATGAAGCCCTCCCAGGTCTTCTTTGGGGAGAGCTGTGGGCATCAGAGCAAGAGCACAGCTAAACAAGATGGTACACAGTCAGCACGGGCCCACCATAAGCATTTCTGACGTCCTACACATCATGTCTACAAATGTCAATGAATGGAAGCATAAACACACTAATCAGTCACCGGCAGCTGATTAATAAACGCTGCCAACATGTAAAATTACGAAACATTTGTATCATTTCATATTCTGGCCACCGTCAAACACAAGCAATCAAGCTCCTAACCTTGATGAGAGGCGTTCTGCCAAAGAAGAAGCCAAACATGTAGGCCATAATGTCATTGCAGATCACACAGGAAATGGGGACGATGAACCTGTGAAGGGAAACTTAACCAGTCAGACTGCAGCATGACCAAACTGCAAAAAACAAGTACATTTACCTCAAAGTCTTACACGTAACATAATTAAAAATAATAAAACGGTAGTTTTACAGTGCCATCCCTGCTGAAAGGCCTGAACACTCAACATTATGTGCCCAGAAACAAAATACTTAGATAAGCGAGCTGGAAATGAGTGTGATCATTTATTTCCCCCATGGCCGCAGAGAGGCCGCTTCTCACCAGATCATTCCCTCGAACAGATTGTGAATGATGAGGTGCGACTGGGTCACGATGATCAGCAGGGTCACGTGCGTCCAGCCGAACTGCAAGGAACACAGAGCGTCAGAGGCGTTCTGCAGCTGAAACTGAGCAACCCATGTTGCCGTGACAACAGCCCTGCACTCACCATGTAGAACTGCAGCCGGTAGTGCTTCTTCACCAGGCTCAGCACAAACATGCAGAACCCTGCACGGCACACAAGAGGAGATGCCATGGGATCACAGAGCGCCTGCGGTCTGTGCACTAACACGGCTACCAGACTTGCTATTGCTGCATTTATTTAAATTACATGGATGCACATAAGCAAAATAGGGGGAAGAGGGTTTGTGGAGAAAAAGGGCAGGCTTGGTTCCCCCTCAGTGAGGATGCATTATTTGTGGCAACCCCAGCAATTTCTGCATCTGTTAGCAGCCATGGTAAAGATGTACTGAACAGCCTTGTACTGATAATCAGAGGGGAGAACTGGGAATTCAAAACCACTGGCCCAGATAGCATCACCTACTGCAGAGACCAACTCAGTGGCAATCAAAGGAAAAACCATCGACAGGGTATGATAATCCCGCCCAGGGTGTAATAATCCCGCCCACCACAGGCTTCAAAGCTTCATTTCTCCCATCAGTAATCATGGTTGACTGGGAGGGCGGTGGGTGAGGTACACTGTATGGCTGATCATTACTAACATCAGCAAACATACCAGTGTGTTTAAATAGCCACACAAAATTCGGGAAATGCAATACTTAATTTAGCCAATTTCAAGATCAGAGACATGCCAGAAAAATGCATCACAAATCATTTTAAGGCACATAGTGTTCAGTTACCGGCAGAAAAGCAGGAGAAGAGGAGCAGGGCAAAAAAACAAGATCCAACATTAGGGGCAAAAGATACAGCTCAGCAAAGAAACAGGCTGAACAAGAAAGTGATAGCATGGAAAGAGCGTCACCACTTCCTGTTCACAGAGGCGTCGCACAGTAAGGCCGCTTCACTGCATCGACGCTTCCTGACAGTGAATAACCATACAAGGAAAAGTCGCACTTGCACTGGGCTCTGCCCTGTTGTCTACAGTTAGAGCAGGCACTAGCTCAAGTCAAATGTTTACTCTCAGGATCTTTCATAAGAGCACAAAAGCAAAATGTTTACCGAGTATAAATGGGAGATAAGGCTATGTTGTTTGCACTGTGCCACTGTGCAGGAGTTCTCAACCATGGTCCTCGACAGCCACAATGGGTGCAGTTTTTCTTCCGTTTATTTTAATTTGACCACAATCTTAAATATCAGTCACATTGTTTCGTTGTTCTCCTCATTCATTCGGATCATTTGCACCTGTCTGCACTCAGTTGTGTTAATCTGAGAGAAAATAAAAGATAGAAAAAAGTTAAAAGTGAGACTCTTGTGCTTTAAGAAATAAGCCACTCATTAAGCAGCCGCGTGGTTTAATGGGTAGAACATCGG
Organism: Chitala chitala; assembly: GCA_025773905.1. Taxonomy (NCBI): domain Eukaryota; kingdom Metazoa; phylum Chordata; class Actinopteri; order Osteoglossiformes; family Notopteridae; genus Chitala; species Chitala chitala. The sequence continues at coordinate 9,158 of JABJVR010004443.1, forward strand.
GTTGAATGTGGCTGCTCGCTGCTGCCCTCAGGGGATGGGTTAAATCCAGAGAAGTAATTTCTCTCTGGGATTAATAAAGTACTAAAAAATTAAAATTACAGTGTTTAAGTGCTGAATGAGAACAGGAAATGTCTGGAAAATTAAGCATGGTGTTCAAACCAAACCAGTAATCATAAAATTATATTCAAATTGCAATAATTAATGAACATCAGAAATAGATGCCAGAGAAAAAGAATGTTTAAGAAGGAGAAGTAATTTATGGAATTATTGACAAGAAATTGATGAAAGACTCAAAAATATACAACTTAAAAATAGTTAAAAAGCAACACAGCTAATTCTTATTAAAAAATAAATACAGCTTGTTGAGAATTAAGAGAATTATTTGTCTGTAATCGCTGTGTCAATGTTAAACTTTAGAGATTATATTAAGATTTGATTAAAAAGCAAAATCTGTCTGAAAGAAAAACCTGCATCCACTGGGGCCCTCCTGGACCAGAATTGAGAACCCTTGATATAGAGGCCAGGCATTTATACGGAAAAGTGAAACGTGGGTCTGTAAAATTATCGGGGGAGGAGGGGGGGTTATACAGGAGGAAGATCTGAACAAGTGAAGCAGATGGATCATTAAGACATTATGCACATCAGCAACATGCCTTAGCAGCAGAGCAGTGAATACAACGGTGTCATTTACACAAGGGGTGTGAGCTGACACTCACCTGACAGGTACAGGGCAAAGGATATGAAGCGATGGTACTTGCTGAGGATCCTGAGCGGTTCCTCCCGCTGCACCAGAGTGAAGAAGTAGTCAGTCACTGTTTCCCCATAGAAAAAGTAGTTGACACAGAGCAGGAAGTACCTGGGTGGAGAGACAAACCACAGTTTTAATGCTGCGGCTGCTATGACAACATGGTTACCAAGGTGTACTGTAATAGCATTAAGTATATTTAACATATTTAAACCACTGACAAAAACTAGACACCTTCTTAGAGCTCTCCATGTACATAAGTGGTTTCTTTATATGTTATTATTAATAATACTGAAATACTCAGACCAGCCCGTCTGGCACCAACAACTATTCCACGTTCAAAGTCACTTAAATCCCCTTTCTTCCCCATTCTGATGCTCAGTTTGAACTTCAGCAAGTCGTCTTCACCACATCTAGATGCCTAAATGCACTGAGTTGCTGCCATGTGATTGGCTGATTAGCAATTTGTGTTACCAAGCAATTGAACAGGTGTACGTAATATAGTATACACTCACCGGCCACTTTGACAGTAAACACTGATAAATTTCAATAATTCATGACCAGAGATGCACACCACACCTGTTAGAAAATCTAACGCAGTAGAATATAGTACAGAACCATCAAATTTTATTTGGTCATAAAATCCATGTGCAAATCAAAAAAACATTGTATTTTTAAAGAGAAAAAATAATCACATGTATCTGGAAACACTAAATTAATTCATCAAAAAAAGCATTTAAGTACTGTAAAATACCCATATAAGTCTGAACCCATGATTTCAGCATGATATACCACTTGAAGCACAAACACCACCTAATAACCAAACATTTTACAATTTATGTTTCTCTTCTGTTGGCAACAATTACATGCGTAACAGAACAGTCGTGTTACACTTTTGTATTGTGTCACGAGAAACAGTTAATGACATTCATTAAAACAACAAGCAGACAACAGTTTAAAGTAACATTTACTGCAGTGAATCATTACTGTTTTCACCTGTTAAAAGACAAGAATTGTTTTTTATATGTGGTGAGTAGAAATTTGAGTTTTTTTTTTTTTTATGTTCATAGACCATTGAGAGTGAACATAAGAAAAGAAGCCATCTGGAAACAGCTGATATCACTCAAGCACCAAGTACGTTGTTTACACTTGTGCTACTTTCAATCTTTTTCAGATGTGTATCAAACATATATTTTTTGGATCAGATGAAAAAAAACAGAGTATATAAAACCAAGAACTGCAACAATAAAATATACTTCATATACTAAGGAAGCATTTGTATTCTTTGGTTGAAAAACATTAAGGAAACTTGTTAAATATCTAAAATGTTATAAGTTACAAATGAAAACATTTAACTGAAAAAAAACAAACTGGAGGATACTTGTGTGTGTAGGTCTCTCTCTCTCTCTCTCTCTCTCTCTCTCTCTCTCTCTCTCTCTCTCTCTCACACAGACACACACAAGTCAGGGATATTCTGCCAATTTGAATTTATGTACAAAATGTGATATGTTTAAAGAACAAACAAAAAAAAAAACGAACTGTAACCAAGTGAATAATAAGCAGATAGGCTTATGTGAAACATACTGCGCACGCAACAGCTGACTATGCAGACTGACTCAAGCACCAGAGGAAAAGCAAACAAAGGCGATACGGAAATGAACTACCGTATTACACTGAAAATTCAGAGTAAGTAATTGTTTGTGTGTGCACGCGTGCACACCTGCACACATCATGCTCACCAGCTTAGTGTTCTAAACCACGGAAGGTGGTACGAATGGTAGACACTGTATCCAATAGTGATGATTTCGTGAAAGCATTTGATCTGCACACAGAGTACCTGTAAAAACAGAAAACACAAGCTCAACAATCTCATATCAAATATATTCAATATGCCATTTCCTATGCTGACTACTTCTTTCCATGTAAAAATGAAGAGGGTTTGTTTGAGGCCTGAAGTTTAAACAATCAACTTTGCCTCAATGGGTCCCAGCAGCTATACTGGCTAAGACCAGGCGCAACATTTTACACAAGCAACTTTAAAAAGCATAAAAGGAGACAATACTAGAGCAAGCGAGCTAGAAGTACCAACCAGTAAAATAAGAAATGAGTATGAAACTCATGGTGGGTGGGGCTACAGTGCACTGCCAATCACCTATTGGTTTAACCCACTTGAAAATCCAATAGAAAGAGGTTCAAACCTGTCAGAGCTTTCATTTCTCATATTAATAAAATGTGAGCTGTATTAGCTGGAAAGACGAGAAGTAAGAGCCTGATCCTCATGGACTTGTGTCCTCCATGTTTTTCATTAAGCTCTCCAGTTAGCTCCTGGTATGGACATGTAGCAAAGACTTTACTTTGGCAAAAGAATTACGAGTTGACACTAGGCTGGACATCCTAGCCAACCGACAGCAGGAGCTGAGGACAGGTTTAGCGCTAGTGTCAGAATGTACTGGACGCACTGTACCAACAACTTAAATTAGCCAAGAGATGACAAGAACTGAAATCCTGATGTTGAGAAAACGCCTCTCCCCCACTATCATACTATAATCGGTCTGAAATAGGCAAATCCCACAAATTAAGAAACAGATAAACATCCTGGAACAAGTTGTTTTTCCTTGTAGTGTAGCAATTAAGTGGATGCACAACACGCTGAGCCTAAAATGGTGCAGTACAATATCCAGCTATATGAAATTGTAAATGTCGTAAGATGTTCTAAAGGAAAAACATCTTATCTAAGATACAAAAGCTACATGCGAAAGTTTCTGGCCTGGGCAGAATGCTTGAATATGCATTACAGAACTATTAGGGTTTCACAAGAAGCATCAATAAAACAAATCTATAAAGGCCAATTAAAGCTACCAGGGAAGTGGAAAAGCCTTTTTGCCCTTGGTGTCTTATTATGTAGTACTCACATGACTTCCAACACGACCCCTGTGTAGACATGCAGTCACACAACAAAGGCCGACGTCTGCAGTACAGAACTGTCAGCTACAAACAGAGGACCTGATAGCGCTCTGGCGAAACTCAGGCACCCAGTCAGCAGCATAAGGCAGCACAGGGAACAAGAGGACAGCCATCATCCAACACCAACAATCACAGGGAGATAGGCGGGGCTCTAGAAATGGCCAAGGCGTGGCCTGCAGGGAGTATCATCATTGCAGCACCTCCGGGATGAAGTGTAAGGCACTCAGATCAAGGTCAGAGTTACTCTGTGGTGCTCTATGCAACAAAACTGACAGACCAATTCCGAATAATTGCAAACGTATATGATGAATAGGCTCTCAAAAACTTCTCAAAAAAGGAAGGGCAACACAAAAGTCCTTGGAAATATTTTTAAAAATGTATACAGTGCCCAATGACATCTAGTCACATATTAACATTTGGCAATCTTTCGCATTATTGACAAAGCAGGCTATAAGGGAAAAGGTATTAAAAAAAAAGAAATGCTATGATATAAAGCCAGTCAGAGATGCGCCCAATTAGAAAAGGTTCACCAGGAAGGAAGTACCGTGCATGACAAAGTCAGACACCTGTCAGTAGCAGCAGTGGCAGGACTAGCAGCTCCAAACACGCCTGGAGGGCTGCTGTCAGCTAGCAGCAGCTGTGGATCTAAACATAGCCCAGTGCGGCAGCACGGGGCCATCAGCAACAAAGCAAGCTGCCCCTCTCTCAGGGCACACGCCTGCAGAGGATGTGGGCAGCAGCAGTGAGCACCTTGCCCTGAGCTCGCCACACCGTGCCCACCCAGCCACAACAGCGCTCTTATCTGTAACAACGATGCGCTTAATGGCTAAAAAGCAGCAGAGTTACTCACAATCATCATAAGCACCATGGGACCCAGGTAGATGATGAAGAAGAAGAAGGAGATCATGGCCAGCGTAAGGATCCCTCGCACCCACCAGTTTCTCCAGCTGGATGGGGGAATTCTAGCATTAGTACAGATGTGGATACATAAGGCAGTAATTACAGATAAACTGGCGCACTGTACTGTGCTGGCTTTTAGGTGTACTGTACAACAAGTCTGTCTGTCACATGGCCAAATGAATGACATGGGAACACAAAGGGATGGCTTACAAAAATATCACAACTGATCTGTACCCATTGTGAAAGACTGGTATTTTTATATAGAGAGGGGGAAAATTTAGTTGTTTTACTGGAAATATATTCATATGAATTAGCATGAAAAAAAATTATCCTACTGAATAAAGAGCCTTTATCAGGAAATACTGCAGAAGCAGCTTGAGGTACCGTGAGGATAGTCCAGAGAGGGCTTTGTTAAGAACCTCTGGGGTGTCGTCAGTGGGAACAGGGACATCCGGTACTCCTGAATCGGGCTTGGCTTCATTGTCAGAGGGTGCGTCTCCATCCACCCTCCCTTCTTTGTCCGAGCCCTGCGAGACAGAGACAGGAAGATACCGGGGGGGGGGGGGGGGAGAAAAAACAAAGAGCAAAATTTTAAAAACAAAAATTTTTTGGAAAATTATGGATATTAACAAACCCCAAAAAAAACAC
>JABJVR010004444.1:0-14699 GCA_025773905.1 Chitala chitala
TGAGTTGCTGCCATGTGATTGGCTGATTAGCAATTTGTGTTACCAAGCAATTGAACAGGTATACCTAATAAAGTGGCCGGTGAGTGTATATCTACACACTATGGTAGATATGCTGTTTTTCCAAAACAGAAGCCTTTGGTCTAACTTTTAAGCACATAGTCTTCCTATGTCTATATCAACAGCTCTTACCCTATGGAACAGAGCTGTCCATAAAAAAAACAACTTTTATGTGTACACTAACATCTCTCTAGTATTTTTCCTTGAATAGTCAGAGTGTGTTTTAGGAATAATCGGGGTAGAGGGTATAAAGGGTAGGTGGTCTGAATGTGTGATGTTTTTATGGTTTCATATTTTTCTGTCTTGTCATATGATCTGGCAACCCTCGTTTATATAAGCTAAAGTTACAACTAAAAGAGGCACACCAATCTCTTAGCAGTGCAAAATCACAGGTACTGTAATGTTTGTAGAATATTTCTAGAAAGTTTCAAGTATTGGGGTCCAGTTCATAGCGACACATCAATGCTGTTGTAATATGTGGGAAAGTAATTTGCTTCCAATATATTTCCATATCAAAACTACAGCATGAAATTCACAACGGCTATTTTTCTGTGAACATATTCTGGTTTTCATCTTGCATGTCTTAGAATCCAGTGCTCTTAAGTTTGTAATTTGTGAGAACAGCGAGGCAGTCCATGGAAGGTACATCTGTGCAGTCTTGGGTCATATCGTAACTGGATTTGTATGGACAATGACAAAGTTGATCAGTTCTGCTAAAGCACACCCAACTGTGTAAAGACATTGCATAAAAATGAAATCTATGCTAATCAGTCCTCATCAGGATTCACCTTAGATTCTTCCCTCTGCATTTTGTAACTAGAAGTCCTTGCTTTCATCATGCAATTATTATTGCATATCCAGTGCTTGTCTGTCTCTGTTTCTTATCCCATTTGCTGTAACGCACACTTACCCCCCCCCCCCCCACATTTCCTTTTTCCCACACTTACCCTCTCATTTCCTAACTTCTCTTTTGGCCTCTTCCTTTTTTTTCCTTCTTTCACTCTTTCCTTACTATGTCTTCCGCTCTCCCTCCCTCACTTAATCCTTGGTGTATAAAAGCTGGCAAAGGCGAAGGGATCTTCAAACAGGACTTAATTTCTGAGACGCGCACACACACGGAAAGCTGTACTGTGTTTGTACTCTCAGGGTACTTCCCACACCCCGCCCCTGTGCTGCCTTCAAAGGACACCGCTTGCTTCTGCTGCCTCAGTCGAAGAGCACAAGTAATCAAAAGAGAGCCAGAGAGAGAGGAAGGCACAGAGAGAAAGTGTTTGGATTCCATGAATTACGCAAGATGACTGGCCCATGATGACTGGCCCACGATGACTGGCCCACGATGACTGATTTTATTTAGTGCTTTAAAATCCATAAACCCTCACAACCTTTTTCTCACATGAAATAAATTTTGATGTGCATTATTTTCTAAACAGGCTTATGCATCATATATCGCTGTCTGAAGCACAAATGATCATTTATGTAGATTAAGTACTTAGCCCAGTATTATTATTATTATATGTGAGCATGTATGTATAAACACACACACACACACATATACAGTATATATATATATATATATTCCAAACAATTAATTAACACGTACATCTTGATATTTCTTGTTTTGTATGAGAACTGCTGAATGTTGATTAATGGCTGTTTTTACATTGCATAGGCATTGGGTAAAACAGAGCAGAAAATGTATTGCCCTAGCGGTATCCACTGACAGAAATGAAATATGCACCATACTTCTTGGGTAAAAAAAGTTTTAAATTCTGATTTGCCCAAACTCTCGTGTCTATGTCAACATCCCTGCCTTCTGTCCCTGGACTTGAACGGCTTCATTACCTGTTCGACCTTAAGCAGCCTCTTACCAGCACAAATACGACATCGCTCCATCAACCTGTCAGTCGTGCAACATGCCACGGTAACGGCCCAACTGTCCACCGCAATACAGCCAGAACAATTGGAGTTATGTCCGCTGTTATTGCAGGTGAGAGGCCAGGCTACCACAGAGAGAACTGGGAGAGGAGATTTAAACACTCGGTGAAAAGATACAGATGGGGAGACAATGAACACACAGGCCTAGTCAGGGAACGAGACACACAGAATGACAGAGGAGAGGAGGTGGTAGGAAAGATAAACGACGCAGGAGTGATAAAGTGAGGAGAGGAAGCAGTCATGTGTTGGCGCTGTTAAATGTCCCGTGTTTAATTTTTCAGACACAGGGGCGGGGCCTATGTATATGTGTGTGACTGACTGCTTAATTTGACACAAATTATAAAGATGCAGACATTAAATGCCCACCTTCATTCAAGAGTGGCAGGTTTGTCAACATGCTCATGTTGAGAGACACCAGAAACACAATGAAGGTGATGTTTTTTACACAGCACGTTAGTAAGAGAATGTTCTAATGTATAAGAACATGTGGGAGTGATTTTTGTGGGGTGGGGGTGGCATTGTCAGTTTTTGTCTCCCAGAATTGTGTAATGTGTAGGTGCTGTGAGAACTTTGATTAAGCTTAAAGTTTTATTTATTTTCTCTTATATCTGGGTTGTCTTTTGCTTGGTCCCAGGGTCATTAGAGCAGCTCTCCATAGATACAGATAGACTTGTGTCCATGGGAGTTCTTCTACATGTCATGTTTGTATCTGTACTGATAAAAGTGGCCATTGTAATTTTTGATATTTAGCACTATTTTAAAGTGAGCTCGCACTGAAGCATGTTTACTCTGATTGACAAAGTGTGTTTGATTTGGTTGTTCTTATAGAAATGAAAATTGTGTGCACTGTTCCAGAAGGAAGGAATTACAGACCGCTCCTGTTCTATTTTCCCATGAAAGAGCTCAATGATTTCAACATTAAATAAAGTCACAATGCTGTATCATAAATCATAAATCATAAATCATAAATGAATTGCATGCAAAATTGTCTATTCCACAAGCAGACCGCTTCCACTCTCTGTGTGCTTTTGAGGGTTGCGTTACACTGTGCTTCAAAAGAGGTCCTTCCTAGTAGTGACAATCCCATGGTCAAAGGGGATTGTCACTGGTGTAATGCTGTTTCAGGGAACAGTGAGAAAGGCTGAAAGAAGACAGATGGGTGAAGGAGAAAAAGATGAGGGATGTAGAGTAAGGATAGTCTCTCTGTCCATGAAAACCTCAAACTGTCTGGCTGCATTAGTTCCACTCATATTTCTACAGTCCTGTATCATTTGGTGGAAAAGTCTGTCTTGAGCATGGACATGTTCTGTACCTAGTGTTGTCATTCTGAAGTCTTACAGAGAGTGTTACACCCCTTGGAGGGAGGTGGTGACTTGTTACTGTTAAAAATAGTCCTTTACAGAGAAAGTTTAAGTTGCAAATCCCTCTTGGTTTATGTTTGTGTACACCTGACATATTGGAGTTTATGAATTCTCCATACATGGTGGCACGGTTTCTCAGTGAGTACTGCTGTTTCTTCACACCTCCAGGGTCACAGGTTCTCCTCACGCATACATGTTGTTACTCCCAGTGCTCTTGACTCCTCTTGCAAACTAAGAAGAACATGCATTTCAGGTGAATTGGCCACTATAAAATTCCCCTGGTGTTTGTGATGATGCAAGTGTGAGTGTCTTGCTAGAGGTTGGTGCCCTTCCAGAATATAACCTTACCCTGCATCCAGTAGAATAGGACAGTGTGTGTATGGATGCACACTGTATATATAGAGATGTATATGCACTGGTTAGGTTCTGCTCTACAGTGTCACATGGAATGTGGAGCAGTAATAAGAGGCGGTTATTTCGGCAGCTTGCTTCTGTCTTCTGTTGCAGATTGTGTAGGCTGTTTTTGATGTAAGTTAAATTGGCTGAAGATGCTGCTCTCAACACACCCCCTCCCCTCACCCCCCATCTCTCACTGTGCCCTTCCTGTCTCTGCCTGTCGTTTATCTCGTCTTTTGTCTTCATCTCGGAGCCGGACCCCTCAAGCCCACTGAGCATAAAGAGCACCTTGTTCTCCCCGTCTGTTTGCGTGGCATGTAAACTCCCTCGTCAGTGAGGCAGGCCCTTGTTAGGGTGACCACCGGTGCACACAGAGGCCAGCAGGGCTGAGCTGAAGATGCCCGTCATCAGTTCTGAAAAGCCATTTAACTTCTTAATGTCCTGCCCCCTGGAAAGACCATGGATACATCATCTTGTCACTTTTTCCTCAGTCTTTTCCATAGTTTTGAGGCCTCCATGCCCCTCCCTATCTCATCTTCACATCCCCTTTCACCCTGACTTTCAGCACATGCAAATGGCACTTATATAGACCAATAAAGTTTTGCTAACTTGGAACGTCCTGTCAGCAGCTGCCAGTGTTTGTCAGGATGCTCGTGTCTGTTTGTAAGTGAGAATGTGTGTACCCTCAGCTGAGCCATGTGTCAGTCCTTGCTCTTCATCACAGAATAAGGATGTTGTGTGTGTGTGTGTGTGTGTGTGGGTGTGTGTGTGTGTGTGTGTGTGTGTGTGTGTGTGTGTGTGAAGACGAAGGGGTGGTTTGACTTCTTTGGTTTTCCCAGATGGACTAAAACAAATAGAGATATTTAAATTTCAGACTGAAGCCATTATCTGGAATTTATGGTTTTAAAAGGATGCCATTCCACTGTGCAGAGATCTCCCAAACTATGCTTTCCCACGCACTCAGTGAACCACTCAGCACCGTTTACACAGCTATAATAGCTCCCCTCACACAGCACACACACCTACTCACACAGATCCCCTCACACAGTACACACATCTACTCACACACTGATCCCCTGACACAGCACACACACCTACTCACACTGATCCCCTGACACAGCACACACTGATCCCCTCACACAGCACACACACCTCCTGTGACCCAGATCCCCTCACACAGCACCCACACCTCCTCTCATACAGACCTTCTCACACAGCACACACCTACTCACACAGATCCCCTCACACAGCACACACACCGATCCCCTCACACAGTACACACCTACTCACACAGATCCCCTGACACAGCACACACTGATCCCCTCACACAGCACACACACACATCTTGTGACCCAGATCCCCTCACACAGCACTCACACCTCCTCTCACACAGACCTTCTCACACAGCACACACACACCTCTCACACAGCTTCCCTCACACAGCTCACACACCTCCTCTCACAAAGCTGTCATCACACAGCTCACACACCTCCTCTCACACAGCTCCCCTCACACAACTCACACACCTCCTCTCATACAGATCCCTTCACACAGCTCACACACCTCTTAAACAGCCCCCTCACACAGCTCCCCTCATACAGCTCACATACCTCCTCTTACACACCTCCCCTTGCACAGCTCACACACCTCCTCTTACACAACGCCCCTCATACAGCTCACACACCTCCTCTTACACAGCTCCCCTTTCACAGCTCACACACCTCCTCTTACACAACGCCCCTCATACAGCTCACGCACCTCTTAAACAGCCTCCTCACACAGCTCACACACCTCCTCTTACACAGCTCCCCTCATACAGCTCACACACCTCCTCTTACACAACGCCCCTCATACAGCTCACACACCTCTTAAACAGCCCCCTCACACAGCTCACATACCTCCTCTTACACAGCTCCCCTTGCACAGCTCACATACCTCCCCTTACACAGCTCCCCTTGCAGAGCTCACATACCTCCTCTTACACAGCTCCCCTTGCACAGCTCACACACCTCCTCTTACACAACGCCCCTTGCACAGCTCACACACCTCCTCTTACACAGCTCCCCTCACACAACTCCTCTTACACAGCTCCCCTCACACAGCTCCTCTTACACAGCTCCCCTCATACAGCTCACACACCTCCTCTTACACAGCTCCCCTCATACAGCTCACACACCTCCTCTTACACAGCTCCCCTCACACAGCTCACACACCTCCTCTTACACAGCTCCCCTCACACAACCTGTGTCAGTGAATAAGGTTGTTCTTTCTCGTAAACATACCATTCAAGTCCCTAAAAAAAGCAATGAGACAGTTCTCGAAACCAATGTAGTTTCCAGTAAATGTATATATTTAAATTCAACAAGTAAATGAGTTCATACACTACAATTATGTTTTGCCATTGTATTAAACATCATTTTTGTCAATATTTAACAATATTGAAATACCACAACCTTTTTTTAAATTAATGAATGTAAATTATAAAATATATATTTGTTGGAATCAAAATTAGTAAGTTCATTACTGCCATTATATCCATCCATCCATTATCTTAACCACTTATTCCTGGTGAGGGTCGCGGGGAAGCCTGGAGCCCATCCCACATAGGGCTCAGGGCAGGGGACACCACCACAGGGACTGCCATTATATTTTATATGTATCTTGTAAATGTCCTTAGTTAAATGATTTGTCCTTATATAACCACGCTTTCTTATTATTTTTTGAGTTAGAGTTTTAAAAGTTTGACGTTAACTCGGGAGGCAAGTATATGCTGCATTTCGAGTTGTCACGCTGATGTACTACATCAATAAATGACCACGTAACCTGAAGCAAGAAATTTTTGCCCTGAAAAATAAAACAAAAAGCACAGGAACAGAACAACTGTGCATCTGAGGTACCAACACAAACAGCACTGAACTGGTCTCCACAACCGAACAGAACTGAACTGCTCTCCACAGCCAAACAGCACTGAACTGCTCTTCACAGCCAAACAGCACTGAACTGCTCTCCACAGCCAAACAGCACTGAACTGCTCTCCACAGCCAAATAGCACTGAACTGCTCTCCACAACCAAACAGCACTGAACTGCTCTCCACACTCCCAAATTTCCCAGCTCTGGTCAATATCTGTTTGATTTGCTTCAGTTTTTCTACAGCACATGTCAAACCTGTGCTTTGAGACCCTCCTGTTGCCCGTCATAACTTATTCCCTATAGGAAGCAGGTCAGAACCACTAAGAAGCACATTTGAAATCATTGCTTGTCCAGAACCTTTATTTACATTATTTACATTATTTTATATGAGCTGTACATTGTGGTGCCTTTAAAAGCACTGGATATTTTACATTAGTAGTTCTGGTGATGTAGACCAGCCGAAGGTTTAACACTGAGGCCAATGTTAGTATTTAATGTAGCATATTGTACGGTATGTATTTAAAACATCCATGCTGTTGGTGGCTTTAGGACATTGTGTCTCAGGTAACATGATATCACTTCTCCCACAATGAGGAATATTCAGATCTGTTCCTTCAGGACAACAGTGTAACAGTCTTTTTCCAGCTGACAGCCCAGTACTTGAGTCACACTTTAAACTGAAATGTTTTACCCCCTTTCCTGAGTCTGTGCTGGTGTGTAATGAGAGCTGCACTGTTGTACCTTTCAATAACATAATTAAATTGTACTCATCTGCATCCTGCCATTATAAGGCATATATACTGCCATGGACTAAAAGACTAGTGTGCTGAGATCTGTACTCTATTTTAACAGTGAAAGGGTTTGTGTCTTACACTCCTGTCAAATATTTGAAATTAGTGCTATTCCATATCAGTATACCAAATTTGAGGTCACCGCTTTCATTGTACTGTCATATAGTCAGTCAACAAGACTTTTCTAAAGGAGACAAACTCTCAGTAAAAATCCTGCATATGGAGTGCTTCAAAGTACTCTTCAGAAGTGGAACAATGCTCTTAAAATGCATGCAAGCCTGACCACACCAGATATCACTGGTGTATTTACAGTTGAAATACACCAGTCTGAATGCTGGAACACCTTAAAAAAAGGCTTGTTACAGCTGACACTCTGCTGAATAGTTCCACACAACTGCAAAGTCTCCCATTTTATCAGCTTGTCTTGAAGTTGCCAACACAATGCTATGCTAAAACGCACCAACATGGTTTCAACAGAGCTGCCAGTCAGAGTGCTGTACAAATTAACCTTTTCCCTAGGTGTTTAGTCCAATCAATCAAATGGTGTCCATTACTCAAGTGTCACAGCTGTTCCACTTACCCCCAGCTTTAGGTAATGACCACTTTTGCCACATTATGGGTCTTTGCGACCATTAACATGAAAAACATCAATTAAGCGATGGCTGAACCTAAACTTTGAATCGATATCAGCACAATGATCTAATCATTTCAGACTACAAAGCACTGACACGTCTTTAAAGTATGGTGGGAAGGGTTGCGTCGATTGGGACATGAGCAAGAGCCAAATGGCACTGAAACAACCGCATTGTCTTAGGTGCTTACATATACAATCTCTGTTCTAATTTTTTCTATTTACCCACGAAAGTCAAAATGTTGAGAGGGATGAGACCAGTAAGTAAATGTCATAATGAGATGACCAGGGGACTACACTGCATGACTTTTATAGTGAACATCTTACCATAACTGCACAGTATTACGTGTATTTTATTTGATTTAATTTTGTTTCGTTGTTTCCATTTTATTACTCTCCATTATAAGATTTAAAATTTAAAAAGGGGTTTCATTTGTTTTGTAATAATCTTAGTTTTTAATGTGATAATGCATTTCTGTGATAGCAGAACAGAACTTTTCACATCCCGACAGTTACGAGTGCAGAAAGGATTCAGATATTGTTTCTTTATTTAATGTCAGTCTCCTGTCTCCACTTCTCTTTTCATGCACCCCCCTACATGCACGTACACGCACACACAAACACAGACACACACTCATCGTTTATCAATTTCTCCCTCTCTATTTCTCAGTTGTAAAATTCTACCCTTCTCTCAGTGCCAAAAACGGTCCTCCCTTTCCACATTTTCTTTCCTTCTCTCTTTCTCTCTCTCCATCTCTCTCCATCTCTCTCTTATAAGTGTAACAGGGAGGTTTTATCCTCCCTTTGTCCCATGTTGTTACTCAGGTCTGTAGCCACATAGCTGCTGTGGGGGTCATTTTCTCTCTCCCTAGTTCAGGCAAAAGCACGGTCCGAACAGACCCTTCAGATGAATATGTCAGACATGAAGTCAAACAGCGAGCTGGGAAGTACCAGGTGGATGGACGGAGAAGCTGGAGTTGTGCTTGTCAGAGGCAGGGTGGATTGATGTGCGAGGGTGGACGGTCGACGCCCTCCTCGTGTCGGTCTGTATTTGAACAGAGAAATGAAGCCTGAGCGTTCTCTGTGGGTGGGAGTGCTGTGGGCTGTCAGTCACCAGGTGTGTAACTCACCTCCCATCACATTGCTATGCTGGTTCCTATTCGGGTAAAGCGGACCAAGACTGACAGCATGTGGTCAACCCACCACCAGGTTTCACGATGGGAGAAACGATGACCACCCCCCCCCCAGGCCTTGTTTTTGGAGTGTGTATACATGTGAAGGTGATTAGTAATTAAAATGTTTTTGAGCAGGGTTTTTGTCAAAGAATAACATACAGGAGCATCCCTGGGTTACCTCTTTTGATTTCTTGAATGCCTCTGAATAAAAAGTTTGGGAGGGTTCCTGTAAATAAACTTGTTCTGACATTATGAATCCCACAGTGTCCATTAGTGGATTTGTGAGAATTCAATGAAAAATATAGCTTTTACCTTTTATTTTATCTGCTATACTTTTCAACTGGTGACCAGTCGTAGGGTGCAGTGAATTAGTTTGTGCAATTACCCTGTACCTGCTATTTACCCTGCATGCTATATATACACTTAGTGAAATTTCAAACTGAGGCTGGTACTTTAACTCCTCTGAAATGAAAAAAGGGAAACTTCTTTTAAATTTTATATTGACTGCTTTTAACAAAAGTTCCAAATGAAGAAAAGTGAGCTGGAAGTCATTGTTTTTCTTCTTTTTGTTGCCGTTGACGCTAGCTTCAACAGTGATACTGCGAGTTGAGAATGAGTGAGTTGGCAGATTGCGTATGTAAATGATGCAATATTCAGAAGTGTGTGTACACACACAACATGTCCACACGTTCACATCGAGTTTTACAAAGTAACACAAACTATTTATTCTGTATTGCATTTTACCAATACAGACATTCTAACTTTACCTAAAGTTCCAGCCATCTGCTAATTAATTATATATCCAAAATTTTACTTCGCTGAGGGATGCCACTCCAAGGCTACATTTTTATCTTACAGCCAAAGATTTTAAACCCCCCCCCCCCCCTCCATTGGCAAGTTCTCGGTAATGGCACTTCACAGGACCCCCAATTTTCATGACGTTTTTCACACACTGCTTTGGGTCAATGAAAAACTCGGATCAGCATTTGGGGAGGGGCACCAAGAAATGCAAATCAAGAGTTATGAGACAGAGAGAAAGTAGCAAAGTGAGGTCTCTTTTTTGGCAAGCAATCAGGTGAGTATTGTGGTGCTCGCAGCTGGTCCCCCCACCCCCTGTCATTACCGCAGGGCTGTGCCTTCTGCCCCTGGGGCCCTCATTACCGGGGCAAACCATAAGAGTCATGCGGTAATCACCGGTAGATATGCCACGCCGCTACGCTCAGGGCTGTTGGGGGTGGTGGGTTGCCAGGGGGCCTGAAAGCAACGAACAATGTAGCAAAGCGGGGGTTGCTAAGCATAGGGGGTGCAGGGCAGAGCTGGAATCAAGAGACGAATAAAATAGTTGTGTGTGCCTCAAAAGGCAGAACAGGGCACATGCACTAACACACTCACATGTAAAGCCTGCAGACTGCATGTTGTTTAAGCTAAGACCAATTAGAAAGCCTTCATTCTTTCACTGACTGCTTTTAACTTTTAATCCTTTAACACGCACCCTCCAGCCAACAAAAGTTTGATGCCAGCCTGTCCAAAGAGAGAAGGAATAGTGCAGAGAATGGCATGAAAGGGTGGCAGAATATGCACAATTACATGCAACAAAGAAAATATGAACAGCATAGGATTTTATTTCAGGTATATATCAAAAAATGCAATTTACCTGTGCGGCAGGAAGGCCTCACACCTGTAAGACATATTACCGGTGTGATACTTTTGACATCCATACGGCAGAGTCTCACAGCATGGTGTATTTCTAAAAGAGCTATAAATATATAGCATGGAAAAAGTCTGTGCTGTTGTTCACAACTAGTATCTCAGTGTAAACTGTATTTTATGGAAAGTTAAGCGCATTTGATTTGTATTTTCAACCGGGTTTGTGCTTTTCCAATAGAAAACGTACTTTTTGTCATTTTCTGACCAATTTGTGGTACATTTTATTCATCTGTACTCCCACTTATTTCAGCATTTGGAATAATATTTTACAGTATGACCTCACTTTTAACCCCGTACTTGACACATTTCAGTGGGTAGCAGTGATCATGCAATTTCTTGCATACTTTATCGTGACACGAGAAAGGACAATTTGTGCTTAATATGTGTCACCACAGTCTAGCCTAGAACCCTTTGCTTTTAAAGCTTTTAAAGACTCTGTTCTTTTTCCCTTTCTCTCCAAAGGAAAACTTTTCTGCCCACAGGTGACATTTCCTTTAAGGGGGGAGGAACTCAGGCTTGGTGACAGAGCAGACGAGAGAGGGCAGAAATGAGGCAGCCATATCACTGTCACTTCCTGCTTAATTTAGTTTCATTTATTTTACTTTATTGTGTCTGACTAATTGAATTCATTTTGATAATTATCATCGTGTTACCACAGACGGTTTCAGCAATCTCATTTGTCTTGCATGTTAATAATTAACATTAATAAGCGGAAAGTGATGGGAGTGGAAAGTGGTGGAGATGTGTTTGGTGGCCTTCCACCTAGCCTTTCTTGTGACAGTATAGGCAATGCAAGCGTTGCTATGATACCCCACTCCACCTCCTTGCACTCTGTGATACTCCACTGCACCTCCTTACACCCTCTGACACTCCACCTCCTTGTTCCCTGTGACACTCCACGCCACCTCCTTGTGTTCAATGACTCTCCACTCCACCTCTTGTGCCCTGTGGCACTCCTTTCCACCTCCTTGTGTCCTGCCATTACCTCCTTATTCCTCCACTGTTTCCCTTTCATCTGATTTCTCTTATGTCTCTTTCCATTCTGTTCTTACGTTTAATTTTTATTTATTTTGCTTTCCATTAATTTGTAACATTTTCCCCTTTGCTGTTTCTAAACACGTCTCCTTCCTAGTTCCTTTTTCCTGCCCTTCGTTCCTTTCTCTGCTATCCCGTTTCCTTTGACCACGCCCCATCCTCTCTCTCTACTGCAGAGCTACATGAAGTGATTGCAAACGGAGCGTCATAGCGAGCACAGGCCGCTGTGGACTGCCTCATCTCCTCACCTCTCTCCTCTTCTTTTGCTGGCTTTCCCTTGGTCTCTCAATCAAACCTTCACCCCACTGTGACACAAAGCCGTACTTCATCAATGTGCACCTCTCTGAGCCCCCTTCTCTCGCTTCATCCCTCACCTCCTATCTTTCTCACTTTGTGAAAGGTTCAGTGCACAGCCCGCTTCATATCTATAGTTCAGTACACAGGTAAACTTTTCTTTTCATAACACCCTGCAATCAGATGATGTCCACTGAACATCCAGTGTACATATATATATATGTATGGACATCATATATATATATATATATACATATAATTAATATTATATAATTAATCAGTGTTTCAACATAAATTTTCCATCCTTTACAGATACATTAACAGCACTTCATACTGTGTATTGCTTTAATAATATTATAATATTTATTCTGATGTTAATATCTCAGTGGCGGCACGGTGGCTAGCACTATCGTCTCGCACCTCCAGGCATGGGGTTCAATTCCCGCCTTGGATCTGTGTACGTGGAATTTGCATGTTCTCCCTGTGCTGTTCTCCGGTTTCCTGCCACAGTCCAAAGACATGCGGGTTGGTTTGATTGGTGTGTCCAAATTGCCTGTTCTGTGTGTGTGTGTGTGTGTGTGTGTGTGTGTGTGTGTGTGCATGCGTGCACGCACCCTGTGGTGGGTTGGTGCCCCACCCTGGGTGTCCTCTGCCTTGTGCCCTATGTGTTCTGGGTTGGGCTTCAGGCTTCCCCGTGACCATTATCTGGATGAAGCGGTATAGAAGATGACTGACTGACTGACTATCTCATTGGGAGGTATGGTGGCCCAGTGGTTAGCACTGTTGCCCCACCAGGGTTGGATGCTCAGATCCTGCCTCTACCCTGTGTGCATGGACTTTGCATGTTCTCCCTGTGCTTTGGGGGTTTCCTCCAGGTACTCCAGTTTCTTCCCCCCTTGCCAAAGACATGCATTATAGGCTGATTGGCATTTCCAAATTGCCCATATTGTGTGTGAGTGCATGTGCAGTTGTGCCCTGCGGTGGGTTGACACCCCATCCAGGCTGTCCCCTGGATTATGCTCCAAGCTCCCTGGAATAGGTACCAAGTGCCCTTGCAATCGTGTGAAGGATAAGCATGTGGAAAATGGATGGACAGAATACTTCTGTTACAAAGAATAAAGGTTTGCACTTCATTGACAACCAAACTGAGTAAGTATAAGTCTCTTATGGTGGACCCAGCTGTAGAGTAAGCCACTCCTAGAGTGCAGGAGTGACAGTTTGTGGTGATAGAGGAAGGTTACCCTCATAGTCATGCTGGAATGGTGCAAACTTGTCAGGGAAATGGAATATAGGACATCTTCAGAAACTCAGGTATTTCAGTAAGAATCAATTCGCCTGTGTACCTTATAGTTTTCAGATGGAATTATAGGCTATGTATATGCATCTGTTTAAGTTTTGTAGAATTGTTTTTTGTGACTATAACTGAAGATATGGTGTGTGTGTGTGTGTGTGTGTGTGTGTGTGTGCATGCATGCGTGCATGCGTGTGTGTGTGTGGGTGTGT
Source organism: Chitala chitala (assembly GCA_025773905.1). Classification (NCBI taxonomy): domain Eukaryota; kingdom Metazoa; phylum Chordata; class Actinopteri; order Osteoglossiformes; family Notopteridae; genus Chitala; species Chitala chitala. The sequence continues at coordinate 13,797 of JABJVR010004444.1, forward strand.
GTATGAGACAGAGTATGTCTGCTTCAGTTGCGAGTTGCCGAGACCCTGAATTTGCTGAACTGTGGTACCTTGGAATTTTGTTATCCCCATGGGCAACAGAGTGGGAGAGAGTTGAGGAAAAATGCTGTGCTGTTGAATAGCTGTCAGGACGGTTTTTTGGGCTCAGGGTGAATGATGTGAACCTTTTTCTTATGTATCTAAAAGAAGTGAGCATTATTGATTGTTCCTAGCAACAGCACAGCTGGAAAGATGGTTGCATATAGTGCCATTTCTCTGGCTAACAATTTTTATTTTTGCAGCGTGATTCTAGACCACAGTTTAAATGCCTGTAGATTTCATCCAGATCTGTTTACTTTTTCCTTCATTTATTCATTATTATGAGTTCTGGACTAGGTGTTAATTTACACTCTTTAGACATCCCTGTATTATCTCTGTTTATATCAAACAGCATATTCTAGTGTGGGATGGCGTCCTTCAAATCCAGTCCAGCTATGAAACCGTTTCCATCTCTTATTTTCCCACCACCATTTGTCTCATAATCAGTTTCTAATTTTGACGCCTCGTTGATGCCGACGCAGTTGCTTTTATTGAGGCTGTCCGTCTCAGCCACATCGCATCACAATCTCGCAAGTGCTGATTCTGTTTGCTAATTGCCTGCAGCAGTGACAACATCCCTGTGTATTGAATTAAAATGCCAAACAGCCAAAGAAAATGAACTGGCATAATGGCACTGTGCTGAATGAAAAGGAAATTAGAACTAATGAAATTAAAACAAATAGGCTATTTTACATTTGTAAGAATACATATATATTTTCAGTTTTCATTATTCATCTAGGAAGTACCACAAGTCATTCCCTAAAATGGTGCTGATTCAATCATCACTGTGTAAAGCCATATATATAT
>JABJVR010004445.1:0-14698 GCA_025773905.1 Chitala chitala
TGTGTGTCTGCACAACTCGGTTGTGTACATTTTCACCTACACCTGAAAATGAGTACGTGTGTCTGACAGACTCACCTTGCTGTATTTATTTTTAAGCAGTAGAAACCTGGGCGGTGTGGTGGTTAGCACTGTCACCTCGCACATCCGGGCCTGGGTTTGATTCCTGCCGTGGGTCTGTGTGTGTGGAGTTTGCATGTTCTCCCTGTGCTTGATGGGTTTTCTCCGGGTTCTCCAGTTTCCTCCCACAGTCCGAAGACATGCGGGTTAAGTTGCTTGATGTCCAAATTGCCTGTTGTGTGTGTGTGTGTGTGTGTGTGTGTGTGTGTGTGTGTGTGTGTGTGTGCGTGTGCCCTGCAGTGAGTTGGCACCCTTCTCTAGGTGTGTTCTGGGTTGGGCTCCAGGCTTTCCCACGACCCTTAACAGGATTAAACAGTATAGACGATGACTGACTGACTGACTGACAGTAGAAACTTGTTGCTAGAAACATGCAGTTCATCTTAAAGGAAAAAAGATAGTTATGTAAATTAAGAGAATATAAAACATTTTCTGTCTTCTAGAATGTTTTCTGACAGCATTTCTGAAACGCACAAAGCAAGAAAGTCATTTTAGCTGAATGTAATATGTACCCTCCCAAGAATGTTTTTAGAAATATAAAATGTTGAGTGGATTAATGTCCTGTTGATTGAATTTTGTTGAGTTTTTCTTCTGAAATAAAATTACATAGAACTCTTTAATGCATCTCTGTGCACTTGAATACTATTTCCATAATGATTTATAATGGGTATTTAAAACACATCCATAGTCTGCAGCAAACTACATCCTGACTGTCTACCTGGTTGCAGTGCACATTACTTGCTATAACTTTATAACTGTAAAAATGTCACAGTACATTGTTCTACTTTAAAGTGATACTGTACAGAAAATCTAACTTTGATTTAACATGAAATAAAAAACAATATAAAATTTTTGAAGAACAGGTAATGTGTTGATTCTATTAATGAAAGTACTGTATGTTATGTATAAATAAAATGTATTTCCTCTGGTTTATCCTATGAATTAATAACAGGTTTTGCAGTGTTACGTTGCAGATATTTTACAGATTTCTGACTGATTTCTGTTCTTATTTATTTATTTGTTTTTGTATACTTTTGTAAACGTGAGAGTTTTTCAACACGGACCACAGTTCATAGAAACCGTTTTTAAATCCATACGCTGCATCTGTACAGCGCTCATCTGAGAGAGAGAGGTCATAGGCAGTACAAGTATTTCCATTTGCGTTTCTTGTGGAAATGTAACGAGTGGCACATCCCAGAACGAAAACGCTCGCTTGGGGGGGGAAGGAAAAATAAACAAAACTGAGCAATTAGAAGGCCAATGAGCTTGAGCCTGACACGCGAGGCGTAGGATGAGATTGCATGTGCGTACAGTGTTATGACAGCATCAGCTGGGATTTCTGTAACCTGCTTTCTTCCTTCCCAAAAGAGCTCCTGGGGATTCATTTGTACAGGCTTTGAGACTGCAAATATGTGCAATTAGAGACAGAAGCGAGGTCATTAACAGTGGTAGGAATGTCCTTGGAATGCCTTTTGTGTCGTTTTAAGTCCACTAATAGACAGTTTTGTTGCGGCGAGTGCACGGGTGGGAATACTTGCCTGCGTTATGGGCAAGGACGCAGTAACGAGGCACCTTTAATTGTTCTCGTTCTTCCTGCTTCTGTTTAGGTACCACTGTTCCCGCTCTCCTGAACAGCACCTCGAATCAGCTCTATCTCCACTTTTTCTCCGACATCAGCGTCTCCGCTGCCGGCTTCCATCTGGAGTACAAAAGTAAGTGGATAGGTGTAAAAGGTAACGCTTGCTGTGAAGTCTCGTCCTGCCAAACAAGGCGTCTTCAGCTATAAGTGCCGGAAAAGCCCGCTCACAAGCCATTGTTTTGAGGAACGTTTTCGGACACTTTGATATGAGCAGCTGATCTGCTGAAAGGACATTTGGTGTTGGTGTGACTCTGACAGAAAAAAATGCATATCTGCTGTAGCCTTCAAACAACGAGACACTGTTTAGTATTAAATAGCTGTAAGGCACACTGATCAGACTCAGCTATTCCGTGCCTCTTCAAACGTGGTTAATACGGAGGATTTGTAGCTACATTTCAGTCTCTGAAACTGGTTCATCCTTAAACCTCTTTAGCCTTGTTGCAAAACGCTCTACCCACATTGTTTTTCTAGAATGTTCTCTGTGCCTCTGCCTTGTCTTAGCCGTATCCCTGACGAGTTGCCCCGAGCCTGTGGTGCCTATGAACGGAATGAAGATAGGGGATCGGCTCCAGATGAACAGTGTTATGTCCTTCCAGTGCGAGCCGGGCTACACCCTTCAGGTGGGCCCTCTTTAACATTGCTGAACATGACAAATCACCAGACTTCATGACACACACCACGTCAGTCTCAATACTGCCCTGCTGCAGGCATAATGAACACTTTCGGCTCTCTGCTGTTTGATTCGTCGCATCAATAATTGCTTTTCTCCATCTGTGTGGCAGTTTAATGTCCAACAGATGCATCATGGGTTGTCTGCTTCTTATCGTCCCTGAAGAATCAAACAGAACCAGGGGACAAGCTGGGATATGGGCCAAGAGGTCCATGAGCCCAAAAAAATAGGGTGAACCTACAGAGCCAGATTCTTTACTAATTGATTGCTTAATTGTGTGGTGATAGGGCAACTCGCATATCTCCTGCATGCCTGGCACGGTGCGGCGCTGGAACTTCCCTCCACCGCTGTGCATCGGTAAGGGCCGCCTCCCTCTGTTTGTCCAACGCAGTGGACACACGTGTGCACAGGGACATGCTTCTGACAGCTAAGTGCTGCAAACGCTCAGTGGGTCGCCTTGTCCCCAGAGTCGGTCGTAATCCCTCGTCTTGGCTGAAGAGCATAAACGCCAGTGTATTATTTAAAGATTGTGTGTGTGTGTGTGTGTGTGTGTGTGTGTGTGTGAGAGAGAGAGAGAGAGAGAGAGCTTGCTTAAGCTCAAGGTGAAAGTCAGTATATTGATGGATAGTGTGTGTTGCATGATCTTCAATAGGGACACCATGTCATGTTTTTTTGTTCACTGAATTGTATTACTGATTTATTTTTAGTTATTTTTCTTCTTCTTCTTCTTCTTCTTCTTCTTCTTATTATTATTATTATTATTATTATTATTATTATTATGTTTTACCTTTTATTTTTATAAAGGTATTACATACTTAGTACAATTTATACTGATATCAAAAACAATTTGTTAAGTACATGTAAAATTCCACAGTTTTCTCAAAACAATCTGTACTAATTTTCATTTACAGTGTTTATACTTTTGTAATGTACTTATTTCAATAGTTATTATTATTATTTTTTTTTACTTATAAGTTGCTTTTATGTAGAGGTGCAGACAGCTTACTGTTTGTCATGTTCCCCATCTTCATGTCTTACCGTTAGTTTGTCAGATATGATGAGGAGCTTCCCCCAAGGGTACAACAGCAGGGGTTGTCTTGGCCACATTTCAGTCACACATCTGCACAGCGTTACCTGCAGGAAGACTTCCACAGCATACAAATAAACTTCAGTGTGTAACAGAAATGTAAAAACAAAGACGTGTATGTCAGTTAAGCCATGATTTCCTGCCCCATATGCCCCTTACTGGGGTAACTGCCACATTTCTCCATCCCACGTAACAGAAGCACAGTGTATGAAGTTCAATACCCTGCAAAGCACCCGTGTACCACATCCCATCATTTGGTCTAGTAATCTGGTTTCCCTGTGGCAGCCCTAATCGTGTCCACCCTGTAGACGTTGAGCAAGTTTAACCCTTTGCTGCAGAGGCGGGGTCTAATTTACTCTACTCTCACGATTCAGAAAAATGACACTTGAATCAATCAGCGGTTTGGGCTTAAATCCCAAGAAAGTGAAGAAAATTGCATCTGCGCATTTTCCCCCGAAATGAAGAGAGTGCATACTGACGGCCTCAGACTGATTTTAGAGCCCTTTTGATGGTTTTGTAATTGAATTGCCTGTTTTTTTCTTTTTTTCTTTTTCTAAATGAAATAATTGCTCGTTTTCTAATCTCGGTAGAGAGGAGTTGATTACAGCTGTTACAGTAAAAGGCTTTTAGAGGGCAAGTCGGGTTTAGGTCCAAAACCGGTGAGATTCCACGCTGACATGCTGTTGTCACAGCTATGCAGAATTCTGCTGCCTGCTGGAATCAGTCTTGAGGGTATTGATTTTGTGTGGAAACACTTGCATTACCCCTTGTAAATTTTTTTCCGCCAATTTTCTTACTGCCTGTCCAGCCCAGTGTGGCGGAATCCGAGAGGAGATGGAAGGGACTGTCCTGAGTCCAGGATTCCCAGGAAACTATCCTAGCAACAGTGACTGCACCTGGAAGATCTACCTGCCCGTGGGATATGGTGAGCTTCCTCTTTTGGCCTGTAAAAACACCAGCGCAGTGGTCACAGCAGCAAAGAATTATTAGCGTGGCACTAAAAACAGTTCACCCAGGAGGGCTGTGACCACCTGCATTCTCTTTTCCAGCTCGATTCACATCTGAGTGTAATTCAGATGAACCTCCAGTTGCTTACAGAAAAGAAAAAAACATAGTTTGTTTTCAGTGATGAAAGTTCAGAGTGTTTTAATCACAAAATCCATCTGGAAACACTGCTGACACCTTCTAATACAAAGGCTTAGTACACTGCACTTAAACGGTGCCCTTATTTCTATTGCTGTTGTTGAACAAGCGATCTGACATGCATCCCTTTAGGCTTAGGGAGTTTTTACAAATTATATTTCATGCCAACTGTTCAGTTTCCTTCCACCATTTAATTCTTGGCCAGTTCCCTCATAAGCAAGCACAGTGCACCTTCTTTGTTTAGAAAAAGGATATGTACTGCAAATGGGGCTGCATTAAAAGAGTCCATGGAGACGCTTGGATACGTGACTGGGATGTTCTTCTTATATTACCTGTGACACTGCTGTGATGCAGCGTTATTTAGATTAAATTAGGAGACAAGGCATTCTGGCAGCTAACTTGTCTCCTTCCATTTCCCTCTGGCAGGTGCGCATGTGCAATTTCTCAATTTCTCCACTGAGGCCAACCACGACTTCTTGGAGATCCGCAACGGCCCCTTCGAAACCAGCTCTGTGATCGGCCGATTCAGTGGACAGGACGTCCCGCTCTCCCTCCTCACCACTTCCCACGAGACCACGGTGTATTTCCACAGCGACCACTCCCAGAATAAGCCGGGCTTCAGGTTTGAATACCAAGGTGAGAGCAACGTCTATCACTGTCACTTTTATTTTCATATATTTTACTAACCTTTAAAAGCATACAAATAGATTTCAGTCTGTCCATTATTTTTGTCTAGGAGAATCCAAAGCTCTTTTCACTTCGAGAAGGTCACCTAATGCTCATTTTAGTAAAAGCACATGACTTACAGCTCTCAACAGTTTTATTTTCAGTAGTCACTTCCAGAGGTATTGAGCATGTGGACGGTGCTACCTGCAGTAGTCCCTCTGGAGTGTTGCTATTCGCTGCTCATCCCTGTCTCTTTAGCTTATGAGCTGCAGGAATGCCCTGATCCCGAGCCTTTCCAACATGGCGTGGTTGTCGGTGCCGGCTACAATGTTGGCCAGTCCATCTCCTTTGAGTGCCAGCCAGGGTACCAGTTGGTGGGCCACGCCATACTTACCTGCGAGCATGGCACCACCCGCAACTGGGACCACCCCTTTCCTAGGTGTGAAGGTAGGTTTTGCCTTGCGCTGAATTTCTAAAGCAACAGCAGTCATAACCAATGCAAGAAAAACAACAGACAAGTGTGCATCAGCCCACAGTTTCTTCAAACTTTAGACTTGACTATATCTTGTGTCTCATTCTGTACAAAATTTTGTCTAAATGCAGCCATCTATAGGTGTTCCACCAACATAGCCCTTATCTCAAAATCTCAACTTTGGGTTACAATAAAACTCAGTAATAATTATTGGGAGAGACTCAATGGAGATACATTTTTTACTATTATTTTACAGCGAAAATATTCAAAACACTTTGAATACAACTTTTTGCTCATTTCTGTACATGTAACTTTTTCTGCTAATCCATCTGTGTGGAAAAAAAAGAAAAAACACGCAGCACTTGCACTGTATTATTTGCCCTGCTATCTGTGATCACAGCATCGTCTTTGGCCATTCTAGATCCCGGACGAAAGATATGACCTGAGTCCCGAGTGCACGTTTGCGCCATTGTACTTGTCTGATACTGTTTGACCTAGTTCGTGACATGCACATGTACTCTTATTTGTTGTAATTTGCTTTGGACAGAGGCGTCTGCTAAATGAATAAATGTAAATGTAAAATAATACTAGCCGTCTAAGTCTTCTGTCCTGAATTGGACCAGGATGATGCATAAGGTCCGTCAACAAGTGTTGCTGCAGATGTAAGTCCTTGAGCTTCTACACAGCGAACACGCTGCCTTTATGTTTCAGTGCCTTTCACGTTAACTCGGTAATGCTCAAAAGGGCAGGCAAGGCACAGCCAGGCCACAGCAATCAAGGAAACACAAATTGAACATGAGAAGTCAAAGCTGATCATTCAAAACCAATTTCGTCTTTCTGAAGATCGAAGTGTGTCGGGTTTACGCCACGTCTCGTGAAACAGCAGAAAGGCGGCGTAACGCCAGCGAGGCGCAACATCGTTCGTAGCGTCACCACCTCAAGCACCCTGAGAGGTTGAAAATTTCACGCCAGAGGACTCGTGTTGTTAGCAACAAAGGTCTTGCTTCATTTTTCACGCAGGTTTAGAAACACTTTGACAGCTTTGTCTCTGTGATGTATTGGAGTCGAATGAGGCAGAGGGTTATGGTGGGGGGGCATTTTTTTAGTGGCTGATGGGGTTGGTAAATATGAGTGGGTTACTAAGAAATTTTAGCAGGACAGTTTTTTTATTCCCCAAAATGGATGAACAGGCCAGAAGGAAGAGAATGCATATTGCAGTTTAAGCTATTTTATGCCCCTTGCACGATAGTTATTGATGTTACTCTAGTGGCATATATGATGTTTTAGAAGAGGCAAAAACAGGCAGCAAAAGTATTTTGCAGCAGTGATGATGTGTGGGAAAAGGTAAGGAAGAGCTGGGGCAATGCTGCTGCGGCTGGCAGCTGGTGCTGATGTTGGAGATACAGCAGTTGTTCTGAGAACTTTGTTTCTTAGTGCTCTTATAAAGTGGACAGCAAGACTGGCAACACTAATAAGAGATGTAGAATCATTAGTGGATGTAGTAATTAAAGAGGCGCACTAGTGACGTTAATGATAGACCTGGAGTGGATGATTCACAGTAACGTGGCCACCTGTACAATAGGTTTTTATTACTTCCTTTTTTCAATATAAAACGTGTGTGTATACAGCATGTACGTACAGCGTGAATGCAAGCATTTAAAAAAATCCATTCGAAACCTGATTATAATGGAATAATGGAAATATGTCGGAGGTATGTTACAGTGACAGAAACACTTACATGTTGGCACGTGATGGCACAAGTGCTGTGAGCCCTTTGAAGATTAAGACGTAAAATTACATTGCTCTTTTCTGACAGCGTCTGATAAAAAGTGTCCAGTGGGATTTGATACCATGATGCTCCAGGCTTGCAACCCAACTGACTATGATGTCCGTTTTGTTTACACACTTGTGTACTGTTTAATCTGTCATGCTTGGTCATTAAAGGACTTATTTGCAGACTCCCATTAGATGGAGGCTTCTCAAACAGAATAACATAACAAGGGGACAAGAGAGTGAATTAGGTTCTTTTATCGCCACAGGGACAATGACACAAAAAGCCAAGAAAAAGAGTTAAAAATGTAAAACTCAATAGACTGGAGGCCATTTCAGACAACCATGACAAAGTGTCAAAGAGAAAGGGGCTGGAGTCAAAGGGGGCGTCTTTGTCATTTCTTCTCTCGAGTCCAATTACTGAACCACAAACAAATGCACATAATATAAAACGCAGCCAGCGAGTGACAGGTAGGGGCAATCAACCAAAACCCAATTAAAGAAGGTCGATCCCTGACTCCGTCTGTGTCCTGAGGCGGACAGCAGTCGTGCCCCCACCCTCCTACCCCCTCCCCTGCCTCTCACAGTTCCACCTCTCATTTTACTCTAATATATTACACTTTCCTGACACTTTCACAACAGACATAGCCATAACATAAAACATGACAGCTGGAATCCTAAGCCAGACTTCTATTCAATCAAAATTTCATTACTGAAAGGGGAGCTATTTTTTAGCATATACTTGACCCACATTTATGGGCTGTCTCAGGTTCTTACTACACGGTATATGCTAAATTACACAGGGGCAGCATGTCAAGTGTTAAGCGGAAGCTGAATGGACATATGTAAAACAGGTGGTGGGGAGGGGGCAGGGTGGCCATTGAAAGAGCTGACAAAGAATTCTGTCTTCTCCTGCGGTTCGTGCGGTAGCTGTGGGTTTTGAGATAAGCTCGTGAGGAATGGGCTGTGTTGGAAACTGAGCACCGTGAATGAATGTATATTAAAATCCTACAGCTGATATATTGGTGAAATGGGCCGATGTAATGAAATTGGACTGGCTTTAATGATGATTTGGGCGCACCATGTTGGAAGGGAAATTGGAGATGTTTTGTACATTCAAGTAAACAGACACCAATGATAAAATGTATAAATGGTTGTGGCAAAATTGCACCTGGTTTGCTCTGGGTAAAGCATGCAAACTAATATTTCTATTACATGGGTCTCACCCCCTAATTATGCCGGCATTATATATTTTTCTTGAAAAATCAATTATAGGATTAATTACAACAGCAGCGCAGCTCTCTCCACCTCAGAGTTTACAGATTACAGATTCATGGCCTTAGCCCTAGGCTTCTTGTAGGGCGTTTAATGAATCATTTATGCTCAAGTTAGTGTTTCTCATGCTAAAAACAGAAACAATTAATGAAACTGCCAGTGACTTTCAGGAGATTCAGCCTTAATCTTTTTAATGCAATGTAACAGACTGTTTTCTTTCGGTCAGGTGGTCATGCTACATTGCCTGTAAACCCCCTTATGAGGGTGTTGACATAACTGGCCACTGGCTTAGCCTCTTTTTTTTCCAATCATGATTTGTTTTTCTTATTTTTCTTTCTTATTTTCCCTGAAGTAAGTTATCGGAGTGAGCTAATTAAGGATGAAATGGTTATCAGTCAGCTTCAGATCCATTCCTTTCTCTTGCTTCCAGATACCTCTCCGTTGTTCCTTGCTCAGTATTTGTCTTCCCTGATGAAGATGGGTGGTCCCTGAGCACTCAGGAAATTAACTCTAATTAATTGTGTGCCTGTGCGCTCACATGCATATGTGAAAGTGAGAGGCAGCAAGAAAGAGAGAATGAGGTATAATTAAGCAGAGATGCCTGAGATGCGTGTGAAACGGGCCATGCTGGCGGTACCCACAGTGCACCTGGAGAACCTGTAGCAGAAAGGGGATTGTAGGTAGGGGTCAGTGAAAGGTGTACTTGTTCTGAAAATGTGGAAAATTTGAATTTAGTTCCATATTCCGAGACTGGAAGGTTAACAGGCAGGTAGGAATATACCCCACCCCCTTCCAAGTCATAATAAAATCAAAATAAAATTATTCAATTAATAAATGTAATTACAGTTGAATGAAGAAGATGTAAAAAAATTAAAAAGTACGTAAAGTGCATTGTCTTAGCATACTTAAATCTATGTTTTCATCACTGAATTTCACCTATATAATATTTTAAAATAATTAAATGAATTTGAATTAGACGGTCCCACAGACCTGTACATGATAAGTGGTTGGGTAATGGATGGACAGATGAATTAGCCAGCATTCAGTTATGGACTAGGCACCAGTAACAAAACTGCTGCATCTCCGGAATAAAAATTGATTTATTATCATTTTTTGATAAGGGGTTTGAAAAAAGTAATTGAATGAATGGTGGATTGTTTGTAGTGCTTCTGGTGGAATTAACATTTTTTTCTCAGAGGTCTAGTGTTTAATGTAATCTTAATTTTAGCTTCGTTTTTTTTTGTAATTGCTGGACCAAAGCACTTTCTAAAGAGAAATGTGGTCAAAAATGAAAATCAGCCATAGTTAATTGTAATTTTACAGTTCTGCTTGCGATTCGCTTTTGTTCACCATGTTAAAGCCTTAATGGGTTTGTGGGTGTTTTAACCATAAATTTGTAATTTACATGAATGTTTTGGCTGCCCCCCAAGTCTTGTTTGTGTTATAAAAACTAATCTCAAGCCAGTCTGGTCTTTGAGTTATATTGGCTGAAACAGGGTGAAAATGGATGAAACACACATGAGCAAGAGCTTGTGGTTCTGGCGTTCTACAAAATTGAAGAACAATTCAATTAAACATCCTGTGTGGCTTGTTTAGGTTTTTATTTGAAGGAGAAACAGTTTTCTGGAAGTGCAGAGCGGAGTTGTAAACTAGTGATAAATTACACAATGCTGGTTACGCCACATGTTTAAGCCAATGCTTGAGAAGATGTTGGTAAAACCATCTCCTGCTTCTCCTCTCCTAGTTTAAGCTTCATATCGACTGAGGGCACACCCTTCCTCTCATGCTGTGGTAGAATCACACCATCTTTGATATATTGAATGAAGCTTCTAAAATCAAAGCATGGAAACTGGTTACATTATTTCAACAATAGCAGGGTTTGGAATCTCACCATAGCAACATGGAACCTTTGTTACTTAATGAAATAATAATAAACAGTACAACATAAATAACAGTAGACTTTCCACCAGTTTTATTTTCCCTACACTTTCTCAGTTTGGCTTGTACGGAGTGATTTTTCACTAATATTTTGACATTTTAACTCTGGGACTGTAAAGCTGCATTTTGGTATATTTCCATGGTGCGTTTCCCAAACCATACAGACATAGAATCAAACGTTAATGGTGTTTTTACCCTGCCTCAGAATGAAAACAAAAATTGTAGCTTAGTTAGTCAAGGTCAAACTATTTAAGGTTCTAGCATAGACACAAAATGCAAACTATATACAGTAAAATATAGAGGGGTTTAAATAGCCAAAATTGGTTTAGTTATCAGTTGGTAGCAAAGGTAAGAAATGACACTGGTGGCTTTGTGATCAGAATTAAGGAAGTGTAGATGCTTATTTTTTATTGTTTGTGTGACTATTATTCAGTGGTGTTGCCAACTGCATAATCTCCCACTGTTGAAATTCACGAAATCCTGTTTGTGGTCCTTTGTACCCCCTTGAGATGCTGAAAACATTACAGCGTTAAAGTTCAAGGAGGTACTCACACTTGCCATTCGTGTGATCGATACTTTCTTTCGTCTACCTGCACCTGTCAGATTTCTGTTTGCTCCCGCCCTCTACTCACCCTTTGACCAATCAATGCTGATCTGGGTCCGTTACACCCAATAGCACAACTCCATGTTTGATCAATGCTTTTAGTCGATATTTCATCTAACTGGGTGTTGCCCTCTGCATGGACGAATGGAGTGACTTGCATGATCCAGCAATGTGAAGGAATCAGCCCTGGCCCATCTGCTGGCTGTACGAAGGGCTTTCTCATGTATACTCAACTGCAGTTTTATACTGAAGATGACACATTGTGTTTTAACATATTTTTTGCCTCCATGTTAACAGATCAGTAAGAATATTCTTTATTATTATTATTATTATTATTATTATTATTATTATTCCTTCACTTAATATGTGGGAACATTCAGGATACAATAAGGAGACCCAAGAACTTCCATGTGATTATAGGGAATGAAGCAAAGCAAGAATCAGTGCCAGAGGCCTCAAGGGAATAGTTCTGGTTCTGTCTCGTTGTCTACCCTGAAACTCAGTGCCATGGTGCTCATCTCCTCTAAAGCTCTGTAACACTCAGAGACTCTCCCACACACCCCTCCCCCCTCAGAGTGACTCCTCACGGGAGAAGGTTGTGCCCTTATCTCTCTGGAACATTCTGAGCAGCTCCTCGCTTGCTAACAGGCTTTCTCAGTTAATCTTCGGTCCCTGCGAGTGAGAGGGTGAGAGAGAGAGAGAGAGAGAGAGAGAGAGAGAGAGAGAGGGGAATGGTGGGGTGGCCCTGTTCACCACTGATTCCCCGAGAATCTTACTTTGTGCTTGGTTGTTCACGGTCCCCACACTTTGTTCTTTATTCCCCCTCTCCCCAGCACCCTGTGGGGGCAACATCACATCAGACAATGGCACAATTTTCTCGCCTGGGTACCCCGAAGAGTACCCCCTCTCGTCTGACTGCACATGGTTAATCACGATTGCCCCAGGCATGGGCATCCACCTCAACTTCACCCTCCTCCAGGTTCATGGGCCACAAGATTTCATCGCTGTCTGGTAAGGCAGTGTGCTGACATCAGTGATCCAATAGCCTTTGTCTCTGAGAAAGCAAGCATCACCTCCTCCCTCTCCTCCTATACAGGTTTCTGTCATTTTCCTGTTTTCTTTCAGTGACAGAACAAACAAGCAAGTCAAGGTCCAGCACCCTGGATAATCCTCTGTCCCTTTCTCTCACTCTCTATCTCAGCTCTTCTTTGTGTTGCTATTGCTTTGCTATCATTCTGCTTTTGATGTAGAGAGTGGGGAGCGCTTCTCGCCTCAGGAAACCCATGGGTGGGGTGAGGCGTTCCCCCGATTTCTGTCTATTATCCTCAACAGTTTGAGTCATAGCCTTCTGCTCAACATTTTGCCAGACTGCCTCTGGTACTGCTAAACCTTGTCATTTACTAATTAATGAGATGCTGCCTCTGAGCCAATGGGGCATGCCCATCTGACTCCATGCATATGTGTGGGGTGGATCCTTTTGCATATTCATAAAGAGGCGTGGTTGGCTCCACCCCATGGTGGATACATTGCCAGTGTTATGAAGGACATGTCACACTTCATGGCTGCATCTAACTGTTAGTTTAAAGATTAGCAGTATGACCGTGGAAGAAGGCATTGTATACGTTCATGTACTTCCTTAGCCTGTGCCTCCTTTTGGGAGCCCAAAGAGCAAAATTATGTAAAATGATTTTAGATGACATCATGGGCTTTGCTAATTTCCAGTGTGCACCACAGGTTCCTTCATCTAAACCTTATGGAGATACTGAAAACTCTTCCAGTACCAAAGAAACATGTAATTTAAGATGCAATTAGCACTGAATGCATAATTCAGAGTCTTCTTACTAGTAGAGGATGGTTGGGAGTAAGAATCAAGTTATTGCAGGTGCACACCAACCGTCTCTACATATTTTCCTGTGTTTTCAGTACATGTGATGCTGTGTCCTTTTATTGACAAGAATTTCTGTGGAGGTTTTATGTTTACATGCTAACCCATGAGTCATTGTGTGCTTTGTGTACGTTGTCCTGTGGAAACAGATAGAACACTGAAGAACCTGATAATCTAATGGCCGCTGGTCTACTGCTAAGGTCTGCCACGGGTCTGTGTGTCACATTGACGTCTCTTTCCATCAGGGATGGGCCACAGGAAACAGCTCGGAAGCTGGGCGTGTTCACCGATAGCGAGCCAAGCAGCTCTCCTAACAGCACCTCCAATCAGGTCCTCCTCCGTTTCCGTAGCAACTCTGAAAAGGGCGGCTTGTTCAGAGTCACTTACCAAGGTATGCGCCCGCCTGCTGTAGAAGACATTTCCATTTGAATTTCATTCACAAATATGTTAAATTATTTAGTCTTTTTTCAAGTGAAATGTTATTGATTCATTCATAGTTGCTTCAAAATTTTAATTGCGCTTGTTTATTGAAATAGTAGCCAGTGTTTTGTAAGTTTTATCTTGTCCTTGGTTTAAAGGATTATCTATTATTGCACCTTATAACAATTATCACACAGTTTATGCTTCTGAAAAGGACTTTTATGTTGTAAATAGGTCCTTGAAGCGGCACATTGAAGTGAACATTACCAAGCATAATTTAGTTGCAAGATAAAAATATTTCAAGAAATTGAATTTAAAAAGCGAATGTAAATTATTGTAAGGGCCCAGCTCCTCCCGTAAACTTAACATCTACAGTTTTTCAGCCTTCTTTTGCTTCTCATCCATTCCACATTGGCACCCACGCATATTGCTATCTCTTTGAGACACACACCCACACACACACTCACACAGGGATTCCATCCCACTCCATCCTTCTCAGAGTTTCACACACGTGAGCTGGAGAGAAGCGGCCTTGAACTTTTTTTATACTTTCCATTTGATGTCCTTCCAGCCTACCGCCTCCAGTTCTGCCTCTCCCCTCCTGTTATACCCAACGCAGAGATCCTGATGGCCAGCAAGGAGTTTAAAATAGGTGAGCGGGTATGGCCGGACCCCCGGGCGAAGGCGCTTCTCCTGTATACGTGTTAGCCGAGTGGTGCGAGGTATGGCGTGAGGGGAGGCCCTGTTTGATCTGCAGTGCCACCAATGCTCTTTTCAGTCAGACACTGTGGCATGGCATCCAGTTCCTTCTAAGATTGGGCAGCTTCCAGGTGGACCTGGACATCACAGCGATGACTTTATTCTTCTTCCAGACCAGCTCCTTCTGCCGACACAGAACTGGTCCTGTGCCCAAGAAGCTACATCTTCAAGGGGTCCATACTTTTTTAGCAAAAATGTCTTAAGATGGTAGATGCTTCCTATGCTTGTGTGTGTATGTGTGTGTGTGTATACATGC
>JABJVR010004446.1:0-14698 GCA_025773905.1 Chitala chitala
TCCTTCTTGCTTTCCTCCTCCCGTTTTTGAATCACACACACTCCTTGTGTTGTTTTCTCACCCCCTTTTCACAACCCCATTATTTGGGTGGTGTTTTCTCCCCCCCCTGATCACACCACAAGTGGTCCTGGATAAAGGGCCCCACTTTTAACATGGGCATTAACAAAGACCAACTATATTCCTGCAGTCACGCGGCAAACTGCTGTCCAAGAGGAGCCCGCAACCTTTAGAAACCAGTGGCGCGGTCATTCACGTGAGCGCAGCGCCTGATCGATCACGTGTGACTGCCCTCCCCACACTCAGACGCCCACCCAACATCCGGTCCCTGTCAATTTAGGCTAGGAACTCTCCCTTCTTTCCAAATGCCATCAGCGAGGTTAACGGCTCTGAAAACCGTTTAGCGGGCCCTTTTTCCTACACAAATGTTAGAGAGGTAATTTACTGCTTGGCGAAACACAGTCAGATTCCATCTGCACATGTAGTTCAAGCCGTCCTCAGTCCCTGGAGTACTGCCAAGGTTCAGTAATGGATGTAGATGGGTATCAGACAATAAGAACACTGATTTACAACCCACTACACCTGTACAGTGCCCTCCTGATTTAGCTCTTTATTTATTTACCCCCCCCCCCCCAGCTCTTACACAGGGAGCACAGACAGGTTTTTTCATTCAGTGATAAAGCAATCTAGTTTTCGGAAGAGCTCACAGGAGTCCAATTTTGCACTCCTTTTCTTACACCTTAAGCGAAAAATGTTTAAATGGTCAGTCATTAAAGCTGCAGCTGCCCAGAAGAGCCGTAACATCCAACGCCACTGCCAGCAACTGGCTAAACTGTGGCAAACGTTAACATGGTACTTTCTATTAGGAAACTAAGGAACCTTTACAGATTTACAGATGGCAGACAAACAAAACGTCATAATGCTTAAACTGAGTAGCAGAACATAAACACTTTTAAATTAAATTAGAATAGTCTTTTTTAGCATAACTTCAATTGTTTATTTTTCAGATGATAATTCTCTGGTGCTGAAACTACAAGTTATATGGTTGATCTGTATAAAAATAATTCTTGCTATAATCAGAGCACTAATCAAACATTCCCCAATAGTATTGCTTAATTAAATTTTAAATCCTGTTCAAGTAAAAGTTTTTTTCCACTGTCACCCCACTGTTCAGGTTTTTGACGTGATATTTATTAATAGGAATGCAGTGCACATGTACAAAAACTAGCACTCTTTGTAGCTGTGTGTCAGTGCAAAGTGGTTCCTGATGGACTTTTTAAAGCTCAGTACACATGCATAAGGGACTTGCACTTTGTGGCTCTCCTTAACCAAATGTTGTGCATGCATGAACTTGTTTATGTATGCCTGAATACATGTGACTGGTTGTGCTGCACTTTGACCCCTCTGGATTGTTCAAAAAGCCTTTACTGAGAGGGATCACATCCATACTGGCTCCAGAGCGTGGTTCAACACCCCACAGCAGAAGGCAGAGGCCGGGGGTCCTACTGCAGCTGTGGTCCAGATAGCCGCATTTATCGTCCACCCCCCCCCCAAGCCAGCATCCTCCACACACAAACACAAAGAGCAAAACATTCTTTTGGCAGACACATAGAGGGAGTAATCCTGTCATCTGGCCACAGCAAACCCAAAATGGCAGATGAGATTTTCAGAAGCTTATCTCTCTGTTCTTCCCTCCTTATTTATGGCTTTCTCTCAAAATCTTTTAACCTTGCAAGCTTGAGGAGGTAAGTCAGCCCAAGCCAACAATGCCAAGAGTCCACGATCTTTGTTTATATTTTTGTCCATCTGTCGTTTTTTTGCTACATCGGCATTATATGATTTGTCTTGGAGGGAAAAAGTTCCACCACATACACCGCTGTAGATGTACTTGTACACCACTGTAGATGTCATGTAGATGAAGACGCTGCGCTAAACAATCATTAAGTGAAATTTTGCTTGAACATGTCCACAGCATTGCATAAATCACATAAGGGTTTCTGCCATATAAGGCGATCCCTGTGAGGCGGCTAAACTGTATTAGACCATTGGATCATGAAAAAAGAAGACATGATACTGTTAAATCCTGAAATGAAGAAAATTCAGTATTTCCTCCAAAAAGGAAGCATTTTCCTCTTATAATTTGATAGCTGGAGCATGAAACCAGAAAAAGAGAGACAGAAAGTTAAATTGTGTTGTGCATGGCATTTGGTCCAAATGTTAAAATGCCTTTATCTTAGTCACCTTTACAAGGTATGCTAATGCTAACTAGAGATTGATAATGGACCAATTAAAGTTTTTCGACATCTACTGGATACATTACATCTCATGACCCACAAGCATGACATGTTTGGTATTTCTGTAGGGCAGGCACACAAAAATTTGATAGGATTGTAATATGAATGCTATAAATCAATGCTGTGCACCCTGTCATCATTTTGCATGTGCTTGGCTATCTGACTCATACAGCCATATTCATACCTATTTCAAGATACAAATTTACACTTTTCAACTGAATTAAAGACATGTATGTTTGCTGGGTATTCACATTAATATGCTCTGTAGCGTTTTCATTTAACAGATGAAAGTTTGAAAAGTACATACATATCTGATGGTTGTAATGCACAGCCTTTCCCAAAGTACATTTTAAGATGTTATTAAAAGTCTGTATTTTGGCTTCAGAACAATCTAACACCATTCCAAAGAGAGCCAAGAACAGACGTCCTGATGACTAACATTTGTCCATCACAAAAGGTAGCAGTTCACGCAGACAGTGAGAAATCCAGCATACTATTTATAACCACAGATTAACACATTCTCCTCATCCCACCTACAGTCTACTCCTTGAGATATCTAGGGCCAAATTATGCGGAACTAACAACATTATGTAAGAAAATCTGTCCTCAGGCTGGCAACATATAGTTGTAATATTATTATGCTTATATTATAAAATTGCTTAGCCAGGCATAGCCATGAGAATAGAGCAGTGCATATTTTACGAGAAGCTTTGTAAAGAGCTCCTGAAAAAGGGAGCTCCACGGAAACCACAACGATGGACAACTTCATGGGTGTGACCAAGAACGTAATGTGTTTTCTGCCAAAAACAACAGAGCTGACCCTGTTCCCTCAGCTATATGACGTCACCAATACTAATACGAGAGTAACCTACCTCTTCAAACCACTCAAGAATCAGTACCTCTGTGAGAATGATGCATGCAGAAACATGCTTGCCCAAACTCATGCGTGTGTGTGCATTAACATGCCTGCAAGTGGTCGCGCAGATGACCAGCCTTTCCCTGCTTCTCTCGCAAATGTAATCAAATATACACTGACCTACTGAAAACCGCAGCTGTGTCCCACAAGCAAGTCGCACGCAATGCCTTTGCTCACCAAAAGCACGCATTCACGCACAAAGACATGCACACGCTGACACACACACACACACGCAGCATGTTGACTGGAATCCCTCCATTAAACTGTCATTGTCCTCTCTCTCCTGCTGTGAATTTAGCACTCTGTACTGCATTTCCTCTCTTGACACGAGCGAGGCCTTGGCCATTGTGTGCCCAACAATAGCGTTTAACTCCGGCTTTGCTACACACACAGGCAGCAGAGAAAGGCGGCCGGTGTTAGCTGGGATTGGCGCTGCTCGCTCTATCTCTCCTTTGTTAGCGTGTCGCCAAGGGTGGCCCTCAGGGATCGCTAAGGCCCCCGCTCTCTTTTATAGATTGATTTCTTCTGGGGGATCAGGACTTCTTTTTGGTGTGTGTACATCTGTGTGTCCCTGCATGTGTGTGTGTATGGGTGGGGGGAATTAGATGCATTTGCTGCCAGTCAGAGAAATAAATAAACGACGAAGCATTAGTCACACTTGGCTTGAATTGAGAAGGCGGGCCAGAATTAAGTGCTGGCAGTGGCGGCTTCGTTTCATCCCTTTTTATCTACGATGCTCGGGAGTCACGGTTACGTAGCTCGCGTCGTTCCACATCGAGCACCGAGGTCGATAGCTTATCCCTGTTTATGCACGGCTGCATTTGGGGTCTTGGATCTTTTCTCAACGCATTGTGCAATTACTACCAGGTCGGCGCTCTCAGTCATACCTGTGTGCGACACCCATGTCCCTTTGTGAAACGAGAAGTGTAAAAAGTCACCATAGTAACATCTCTCTGTATTAGTCTCTCACCAGTTGCAAGTGACCCTTGAGGATTCACTAAAAATAGCCTTAAACACAGCGACAGCTGCTGGAGCCCATGAAGCCTGCAGTCATCAAAGGAGATTAATGCATATCCGGCCACGGGAGAAGACAGTCTAAATTAAATAAAATGCGTGCAAATAGAAAGTACATCAAAGATCCTGAAATCTGACGTCGGGCATACTAATTGGCAGGTAAAACGGCGAGACATGCAGGCAATTAACAAAGACATAAAAACATCACCCTCTGATCACCATGGTGACATCATGGGTGCAGAGTGTGCGGCTGAAAATTGTTCTAGTGTGTTTTGCTATTTTCTTTCATATATTTAATTTACCATGAACATCTGAAAACATACGTCCTCACACACGCTAAAGTATACAGTATATATGATTCCATATGCATTCTATGTTCAGCACTTTCAATGCTGGAACATGTGCCTAGCATATAATTAGAACAATGTTACATCACATTTCAAAAGCTTAATATTTAGCATTCATAAAACTGCAGTGAGGATGTGTATACTTAGATTTGGAGTTAATTTCAAGTCATTCATTCATCTAGAGTGCTAGAAAGAGAATCCATACTTAATTGGATTTAGGAAACAAATCTTCTTCTGGACTAAAAACTGTCAATCTCATGCAAATCATGTGCTGTCTCAGAGGCAATGACATGTTTGAGGACAGACATCACTGCATTCAAACTGATATGTGTGAAGATGTGTTTTGTATGTAACAGCATGGAAAACTGAAAGTGTCGCAGAGTCACACAGGAAAAAGGATGGGGGAGTAGGTATATCTGTAGGTACATTTGATAGTTCTCGTGAAGCCCTCCTTGACTTGCCATGGTCCAAACAGGACCAGAGCCCCTATAACCATGCATTTAAATTCAATCAAACTCTATCTGAAAAAAAAGACTAAGCTTCCTTGTAAATAATTTTATTTCCCTTAAAAAATCATGGAATTTAGTATTAAACTGGAGTTTAAAACCATTATGTAACATGTGGCCAGTGAGGGCGTTTTGAGATCATCTTCCAAAAGGTAAGTAGAAAATGAAACACCCTGGACAGAAAAAAAAATACTTGTCTGTCTGGTGCAAGGAGATCCGTGTGAAAATGGGCTCACTATTGCCTGACGGTGTAAGTGCTTTAGCTAGGCCTAACAGAACTGTCAGAAGTTCAATGTCAACAGGGAAGGCTCCAGTTTCTCCAGACCTAAAATATATCAATATATGACGAAACATTTAATCGAGGCTGGATCTAAAAGGATTTATTTCTTAGAATTTACAAATCTCACAATGTATACAAACCAGCAGCCAATACTCATGTAGGGGAGAAAAAAATATACATATGAGTAATTGCAGTCTTGTGTGTATGGTATACAACACCTATACAAGCCTTTCCTCACTAAATGTTTTGGCCCAACCATACTGCGTTACACACATTTAACTTTTTATTTTTTGGACTATACCTTTCACTTTGTTTTAGTCATTGCTGATACACAAATTGTTAATGTACTACAATGTCTACACATGACCTAAGGCTAGAGAGCTGAAAAACAATGAAATTACTTTCTTTAGGTGAGCTAAACCATTCTGGAAAATTGTCGACATGCAGGTGAGAAACATTGACATCTGTACTGTAATGGAATTGAGAATGTTGTAATTATACAATATACGCTGTTGATACTGTAATCGTACATCTCTGTTAGCACACATGCTACTTAGCATCATCAATAGTCAGTGGATTTTGGTACAAACAAAAAACAAAGAGAACAGAAGTATGTTGCTAATTTTTCTGAAGGATGTTCACAGGTGCGTTTAAGGCTGTCCTATAACTTGGCCCCACAGATGGGTAACATTTACAGGTTAATCACGGTTGCTGTTTAGCTTGCTGTCTTTGCTCTGCTCCATGCCTATCACCTTGCGACACCCCATAGCTGTCAGAGCTTTCCAGATATAGCACGGCTTTTTGCGGCTCGTCACACACTTCCATCGCACCGTGGTGCTGAATGGGTTCGCTCTGTTTGATAACTTTCGCTCTCAGTAAAATCAAAGAGTCTTCTGGGACTTCAGACAAACTGCTACTACCATGAGCTAAAATGAGGGAAAGCTAGAAAAGGTAACAGAACAGAGAAGGAGAGGGAAAGCAGAACCAAACACTCTTACCTTAATGAGCTCATGCACTCCCCAAGAAAGGGGACAGAACAGGAGGAGGTCTATAGGCTTCTTACCTTCATGATGACGGTGATTAGTGCATATTTATTTAGGGCAATGAAAGCAACCCCTTTACTCTGATGAATTTCACACTACTGACCAGCTGTACAAATGTCTGCTTATCAAAATCCTCTTAAATGAGCTGAAGACCTGACCTCCCTAATTCAAGACACATAGACCTTTGCTGAATCCCAGGCCAGGACAAAAATGCCATTGCTTGGACTGAAATGAATGGTGTGAAGGGGACACTGGAGCAGAGCTCCACTTGTTCTGTGGATTCTTAGAAAAAAAAAAAAGTTATAATAATGTATCAAATGGATAGTGGAAGCTGTAAGGAGACCAGTAAAAGCACCTAATAAAACGTCATTATTTGCTTAACACTGTGAAGAACCATAATGAAGAATACCGTAAATAAGTGGGCCCATATTTACTGCTGCACGGTGCATCCATGCATGTAATTCAAGCTTTTATTTAAAACCAAGCTTTGTCCCAGTCTGGCTTTTCATTTCAGATGTTTTTAGAGTAGCAGTATTGCTTCGTTCAGTGCCCTTCAGCAAGGTATTTACCCTGAATTATCTAAACATGAATGTGCAAATGGAAAAAAAAAGTGTTAAAGCTTTAAATTATGTAAGTCATGTATATTGGGTAAAAGTGTCTAACTGAATTTATAAATGAGCAGTTATTGTATAGCGGTCAACAGTGAACAGAAGTCTTTACAGAAGAAAGTTGCTTTGGAGCTCTTAGATGACTTACAAATAGGTGGGAGTGGTAGTAGACACAGAGGGGTCAGTACAGGGGAGGAGTTAATGGGAATGATTAATTAGACATGAGTACTCAGTAAAGACAGTACAGACCTCCCAGTAGAAATGGGTCTGTTCAATGTAAATGGGCAGTTTTTCATTAAACCTAGTGATTATTTGGGAACATTAGTTCACTGGGATTAGGTCACTTGAGTGACATCAGAGTGGGAAAGGCCAAGTGGACCAAAAATATGGAAAGATGGCACAGCCACTAGCACAAGAAGCTCTAAATGAAAATCCTCAGTATGAAATTTTATGAGGTGCATGCCCATGCCTGACAAAGAACACCACAAGGAGGACAGGAACATAAGAACAGTCCAATCACACAGCAAAGCTGGCAGTATTAATTTAACACTGAGAGTGTTAATTTAACATTGACAGTGTTTACTTGTGTCCATACTGACTCAATGTGGACCCAAATAAATGTTCTGAATGTTAAATTCAGACAGCCAGCTTTACTCTGCAAAAGGGCCTCATCTCGCCATTCCACCATTTATGACCCTTAAACAGCTGCTAAACACCCACATGGTGAATATAAACCTGAGAAGTACAAACCTTCCCTGCATAATCTGCATTTTGTCATTGGTTCTTGCATTCTCTGACCTGAGCGGGCATCATACCTATCAGAGGAGATTACTCCCCAGATCAAGGTCTTGCCAGTTTTATGTCTTTCAGATGCTTGTCCTAGACAGTGTGGTTAGGATGGCTGTGAGCGAATGAATGCTACTTCCATCTGCATTAAAGAAATGCAGTGTGCACTCTAAACAGTGCATAAGCATCTCATCAGCAACACCCCAGCCATGAAGTGTCTGTATCGCTGACAGGACTATGTGACAGCAAAAAGCAAACTTGTTTATTTATTCTTCCCCACATGGCCCTGACCAAACCTTCAATGAGCTGAATCTTCATACAGATCTAACTCACCATGTGCTCCACAAAGTGTATTTCCGCAGAAAGACAGAACTTAATAGGAAATCAGAGTAATGGGAAAGATAGACTGCATAAACCATAGCTTTACAGAATTTTGTCAAATAGCCTAAAACATGACATGAAAATGTAAAACAAGCATTTCAGAAAACAAAAGCATTTGTTTCAGAGATTTTTTAACTGAAATAAAACTGTAGGGAAGGAAAACCTTTTTTGTGAAGCCAACCAAAAAAGAGGAATACAATTTAACCATAACTGAGAAATTCTGAGTTCTATTCAGTTAACAAACAAGGTCATTGAATCACGTCTGGGTTCAGCTCGGCACCAGCACACTTGCCCCCAAGTTGAGATAAACAAGATTTTACTTTAAAATGAATCAATGCTTTATTTTGTCTAAAATATGAACGCATGGAAGCTCTGTGTGGTTGCACTGCTGCCTCAGCATTCTGGGTTTGTGGGTTTCAATCTGACTCTTGGCATAGTGTATGTGTGTGTGTGTGTGTGTGTGTGCAGTTAGCATGTACTCCGCTCTGTGTGTATTTCCTACAGATATTTGTTTTCTCACACAGTCCATACAGGTGGTGCAGATTGGGAACTCTCAACTGCACGTAATGTGTGTCTAACCTGTCTTGTGCTCTATGCAGTGTGGGCAGACTCCAAGCTACCTAAAACCCTGTCTACTGTCCATTCCTCCTTGTGCCCTGTCTAGTGTGTACCTCTCATTGTTCCCTGTCAAACCTGTACCCCTTGTGCCCTGTCTATCCTGTTCTCCCCCTTTTTCCTGTCTAGTATGTATTCCTCCTTGTGTCCTGTTTAGCACGTACATCTCATTGTGTCCTCTATTGTGTGTAAACTTTCTCGTGTCCTGTCTAGTGTGTATGCCTTCTTGTTTGTTGCCTAGTCTGTACCTTGCCTTGTACTGTGTGGGATAGATGCCAAGGTCTCTGCAACACTGACTAAGTCATGCAACTGGATATTTAAGGTTAAAGTCCCTGCATTGGCCAGTAGGTATTAATCTGAATGCAAGAGTCCAATTCTACTACATTCAGTGCTGGTCTTATTTTCAGTCAAGTTTACAAAAATAATTGGGAATTATTGACGAAAATCAACCGTGTCTGCTGGAAACAAATGGACGCAAGTACCAATTCAGTTATTCTCAAAGCCTTAATTACACACTCCATACACATAATTACACACTATTTCATAGATGCATCATATACATTTCAAAAAGCACTTGGACACTAAACTCATACCTTTGCTAATTGCTTCTCTGAAATAATTAATGCAATAAGAAGTGTGGCCAAGAAAGAAAAAAAAAAAGCTACACATGCTGCTTGCAAAAACCATCTATCTGTAATAGGTGACTATAAAATATCACCACTTTGCGGATTCTGTTCTGGTTTGGGTATTTATCCAAATAATCAGTGAGGTGTGAAGTTTTGAAAATAACGGTGTGGGGAAAATGCACTGAAATAAAGTGTTGTTGCAGGGAGAGCAGCTGAAGCTTAATGTGGAATTTGTCGAACTCAGCTGCTCTGGAATCAGCTGGGAATGAGACCCAGGACAAACAGGTCCACAACACAGGCTCCTTTCCTGGGGATGATGACAGCATCTCCTGGGGTTGGTCTCTCAGGGATTTATAATAATAATAATAATAATAATAATGATGTTCATCATCATCATCATCATCATTATTATTATTGTTGTTGTTGTTGTTGTTGTTTTTGCTGTTGTTGTTATACTCCTGACACTTCTTTTGGTTGTGGCACACAGATGCTAGTATGACTTAAGGTGTTTTGTTGCTGTTTTCCTTTAAATGAAAAAAGAAACGAAGAAGGTGCAGTGATACAATTCTATGGCAATCAAATATCTCATAATGCTTGGATGGTCCCCAAACTGAAAGCAAAGGTGTTATCTCCTTCAGTTTATTTTGACAGAATGTCTGACCCCTATGTTCGTTCATAAAAAAAGAATGTCAAAAGTAATTCAAATGTCATATTCACAGAATGATTTGAATAGCTTTCCAGTGTCACGGTTGACATTAGGCAGAGATAGAGGAGGTAGTGTATTTCTCTGTGCTGGTCACCTTATGTGGAGCAGGCTGTCACACGGAGAATGAAGCAGTAAGGACACCTGCAGAGAGATGCTGTATTGTTGAGCCTAGCGTCAGCCTGGCAGCAGAACTGACTAACATCTTTATGCAAAAAGCTTGGTTTCAGACAGTCTGTCCTCTTCACATTCTCACTGTACCATTGGCTGCTGTTAAAGTAAACCATACTCTACCCTTGAATGTCTTAAATTCCCAACACACAAGGGGCTTTAAACACTCAGTGTATAGCCAATACTAAGTCCTGTAGAGTCTACCATTTTATTCTCAGCCTACATCACGTCTCGAAGGGTGTGAAGTAGGTGGAAGAACAGCTTGTTGTTGCTGACCTTGAATCCGCTGACCTATGCTGGCTTGAAGAGCGACCTAACAATTCCCCTCAGAATCTCTCTGACAAAGGTTAATGAGTGTAGATTGGCCTCTTCTTGTAGACTATAAGAGAGCTAATTGAGAAGGACCTTGCTATGTATTTAACAAAAGACAATGTCAGTCAGTCATCTTCTATACCACTTCATCCTGTGGGGGTGGGGTGCCAACTCACCACAAGGCATGCACACACACACACACACACACACCAGGCAATTTTTAACACACCAATTAACCTAACCCGCATGTCTTTGGACTGTGGGAGGAAACCGGAGAACCCAGAGAAAACCCACCAAACACAGGGAGAACATGCAAACTCCACGCACACAGACCAAAGGCAGGAATCAAAGCCCAGGCCTGAAGGTGCAAGGCAACAGTGCTAACCACCATGCCACCGTGCCGCCCCAAAAGACAATTTAGGTAAGGGTATATTTCTAACTTGCTTTCATCCACTGCACATCAATGGTGTAACAAACTAAGATGGTCAAAGCGGTGAAAGGAAGTAAACTGAAGACAGTTGAGATTATGTTTAATAGTACATTGTGAACAAGGCACACATTGATACAAGTATTGAAACCTAAACTATATGGCAAATAGTCCCCTTTTCAAATTAGTGGGTTTAACTGTCAGCCACACACATTGGTTGCAGGTGCATAAAATGAGCCATACAGCCATGCAGTCTGCACAGACACACTCTGGCAGTAGAATGGTCATATTGATAAGCACACACCCTTTTTACGTGGCACTGTCGTAGGATGCCACCTTTCCAATAAGTCAGTCTGTCAAAATACTGCCATACTACAGTGGCCCAGGTGAACTGTAATTGTTATTATTGTATAGCGGAAATGTCGAGGAACAGCTGCAGCTCAGCCGTGAAGTGGTAGGCGAGACGTGCGTATTGAACGGGACTGCTGGGTGCTGAAAGCATGACATGCTCAAAAATTGTTTGCCCTTGGTTGCGACGCTCAACCAAGTTCAAAACTGCCCGTGGGAACACCATCTGGTGCAGGAGCGCTATTCATCGAGATCTTCCTGAATTGAGTTTCTGTGGCAGACCAGGCACAGTGGATGAATGTGGATAAATTGGAATGCCGACTTTGAGCCAGGGATTATCAGTAAAAAATCAGTGCCCAGTCTCATCAGTGTTGGTGTAGCTGAATGGAAGAAAATCCCTGCAAGTTCCCAAAAAAACTGTGGAACATTTCCATGCAACAGTAGAGTCTGTTACAGCAGCAAAGAAGGACAAACTCCATATTAATGCCCGTGGGTTTTGGCATGAGAAGATCAACAAGAACTTATGGGTGTGATGTTCAGGTGTCCACATACTTTTGTCATTGTACTGTATATACCTGTTAAATGACTAGTGGAATGGCTCCAAACATTTCATAAACGTTTTATAAGGGCATGACAGAGTATGCAAACCATATTACATTGCATAACCTGTAGTGATCTACACTTGCCACTGGATAACAACATTTAAAATGATGGTAAATAGTTATGTTATAAATATTTTACAGCCCCAACCATCTTACTAAAAGACAAAGACAATTACAGTGCATTTATGAATACATTTTTACTGTTGCTCAATGTGCATGTAATACTGTACTGTGCTATTTGATTGCTGGTGGTAAACTGCTGAACAAATGTTCAGAGAAAAGGCAGTTTGTTTCTGACAAAAAAATGCAGTAACACTAAATCTAAAATTTATGACCTATTTTACTTGGCCTTGTATTAGCTCATAGTCACATTTTATTTTAACAGCTTGCTAATACTGCTAAAATCACATAATAAATGCAGAACTAACTAGGCGTTTATTATCCTTTCTTACAGCCAATTCATTGTGCACAAAAATAGAAATGCATGAATCTGATTATGATAAAAAAAAGTAATAAAGTGGAAAAAGCAACAACATCAGGACTTTGTCCAGCCAGAGATGCAGATGGTTTATAGAAATACAGTAAATCTACCTTTCTGAGGGTGATAGCTGTTGGACTGTGGACAGCCTGGCAGACACTGACTGGAGAATACTGTAATTTACACAAGCTTTTAAGGAGTAGCTCCACAGAAGACATTAATACATGACAAATAAGCTCAGAGGTTTGATTACAGCAGATCTGTGAGATGGGGAAAGCGAACTGCATGAAAGGAAAAGCCGTAACTGAGCTGAAAAGCTGCCAGTTTGGGTCTACTACACAACACTAAACAAGAATTCTGTTGCTAAGTGGAACAATGTCATTCACTTCCTGCATAGAATGTCCATCTTCTCCAAGCACAAAGGCTTATAGTATATTGTACAGTATATGTGTTTGGCTTGCTATGCGTCGAGGGGGGTCAGGTACAGCAGTCAGCTGTCAAAAAATGGCTGATGCCATAGGTGTGGACTTCTAGTGTGGAGATGAAGGTGTGGAACACTCCCATCGCACTGCTAATTTATAAGGTTTCAAAATGTTATCAGATCTTATAAAGAATAACGAATAATGCACTGAAGGGAATAAATGTGTATAGAAACAATGTTTTCATACAGCAGGAACTGGATGGCCGTACTGCCGGATAACCATATGGCCTGAGTGTAATATGTTTCTTTAGTTTAGGAAGAAATAATATTGCTTTGCTTTAGAGGGAGAAAGTACTGCTCAGTGTGGCACATTCAGTATTCACACCTGCATAAGCCAGGTGATGATATTTTCTGCCCAACTAACAGCATCAATTACTCACCTGCAAAAAAGAACCTCTGGGTCCTTCAGTGAGTACTAGTCTATGCCCTGGTGGAGAGAAATTTGCTCCATGAATTTTTCTGGTGCTTATGGCACATTTCCAATACAAAATATATACAATCTAATCTGTGTTATTTACCTGATTGAGGTAATTAATATTTTTTTTGCATAAATTTCTTTCTTTTTTTACTGTACTGCATTTAAAGAAGTGTACTGTCCTTACAAATAATCTATGCGTGGTGGTATGTGGCATTTTAACAAGCTTTCTCTATATTTGTTGAGGCATGAAATTTTGTATGTGATTTTCCAATCCTAAAACACAGCGGGAGAGATTTAGCAAACACTCCGTGTTGGGAGGAGATGTGCGGACGGCCGTTTTGTTCCAGTGCTACAGCTGAGAGCAATAAAACACCAAAGAGGAATTACCAAACCAACCTCCACAGAGCCGGATCTGAAGAATCACCCGACACAAGATAAAAGTGGGAAGGAATGATGGACAGATAGCGGAAATATTGTTCAGCACGTAAAACGCACATATCCCCGCCCAGACCCAGCCTTTGGCAGGTGCCTCCCATCCAGTTCACCGTTCCATTTCACTTCAGAACAGAGGCAAGACCAGGTGGCAGGTACAAGGTAACATTTCCTTGAGCAAGCAGGAGGCCTCTTTCTAATGGTAAGCTTCAGAGCACGCATACAACATAGTGTTTTACATTGCAAACCACAATTACAATACATATTTTAATTAAGATATTGCTCTTCACTTTTTATCTGTGTACAGCTCACTGTCTTTTATTGTCTGTTGACAATGGTCTCAAAGCACACAACTGAGCTCCTTCGTTAAATCTTTTAATTATAGAATGTGATCATAATTATTAATCATGTTTTGGTTTTTTTGATTAAATTACCGTTATGCAAATTGCATTAAATAATTTTAAAACCATATGGTGATAA
The DNA here is from genome assembly GCA_025773905.1 of Chitala chitala. Taxonomy (NCBI): domain Eukaryota; kingdom Metazoa; phylum Chordata; class Actinopteri; order Osteoglossiformes; family Notopteridae; genus Chitala; species Chitala chitala. The sequence continues at coordinate 14,266 of JABJVR010004446.1, forward strand.
TATATTCTTACGGCGGCGTATTATTGCCACCATACAAAAAAAATATATGATCAGTTTTGTTTTAACACAAAACGTTTCTCATTTAAACACAAACCTTTTTGCGTTTTTACGTGATAGTTTTGTGTTATAACGTAAAACTTTTACGTTTTTACACAACTTTTTGCGTTTTAACACAAAAGCGCAACTTTGTGTTTATAACGCAAAACCTTTTGCGTTTTGACACAAAAGCAGCTCTGTGACGTTATATGGTTAAAGATCAAGGTTTAATTAATCTTTTTTAATCGTTATTTATTTTCTTAATAAACGGAATATTTTATGGAAATCACGTATTTGTATACTGTGCGATAAGGAACCATTTTAGCCAATTTGGACCATATAATACCTGTAGAAAAGTATGTTTTGCGTTGGTTATGCGTGATCAGGGAACATGCAT
>JABJVR010004447.1:0-14697 GCA_025773905.1 Chitala chitala
CTTCTCTGCTCTTTGTTCTTGTTGGGGTTTTATGTTCCAGGTGTCTGACAAATCAGTACTGCCGCTTGCTATACACAGTTCGCGTGGCTCCCCGATGCCCAAAAATGAGATACTAATTTGGTAGGGTAATTATATTGTGAGGGAATGCAAAAGCATTGAAATATATTTTCCCTCCCTATAAGATAGCCCGACAGCAGGGCGGAAATGCATTTTGGTGGCCCGACTGGATGACACAATATCCCCGGGACATCGGGCGAGCGATTTTGCAAGCCTTGCCTAATTTCCACAACTGAATTGTATATGGTCTATGGCCAGACTTTAACAGAGATTGATTAGTCACAAGGATTGTTGAATCTGAAAACCGTTGCTTATGTTGGTAACCTTCTTTTTCATTTTTTATTTTAAGTAGAATATTTCTGTTACTGCATATGGTGTTTTTCCCTTACAATGTAGAAGTAACTTTTCAGTTTCACAGCGCTATGCGTCATGTATAACACGAAGGCAAAGTGCACACACTGCAGTCCTAGGAAAGTGTACTTGGGCACAATGAGTTTCACAAGCTGCTGTTAAGTACTTTTCTCCATTACTTGAAATGCATACAAAGAGCACAGTGTGGTTTCATTATAGTAATTAAAGTATCACTTACGGGTCTGGTGCTACAGTACATATGTCTGTCTGGTAGCAACCTTGGATGCGTCACTGTCTGACAGGAAAAGTGAGAGCGTTGCAGAGAAGATATGACTGAGGTTTTCCTGTGCCTTGTGCTTTTGCAGGTCTCAGCGTACGGTTTCATCACTGAGAACTACTGGCATTTTTCAGACCACTATTTTGATGCTGTCAAGCAGCCCCTGATTTTTTACGCCAACCATGACCTGAAAATGGAGGCAGCGCTGTGGGCGAAGCTCCATGCCAAAAACATTCTGTGGCTTTACAGGAGATGACCGGAAAACTGAGGCAGTCTGCAGCTATCATGTTTCCAAACCACAAGTCGGGCAAGGAGGAGAAAGGTGGCTTTGACCCTCTTTATCTGACCTCAGGGACCTGCGTTTTGTGCGACTCTGCCATTCTTCAACACTGAATTTAAAATGTGTGGGACTACTTTTTTTGGCAGGTATTAACTGATCTGTAAAGATGATATAATTTACTGTGAATTTTCATATTTGCGTATGTTCTTTGTTTCTGGAGTCTTCAGTTGGAGCTGGTTAAATGGTCTGAGAAAAAGGAAGAACTGGTGATACAGGAATACTAGCAAAGAGAAATTTGATTTCAGAACCTGCAGTGGTTTAACTCTAGCCAAAAGAACTGATGAAGTCCATGAAAAAAGAGAAACTGAGGAGGCTGTAGCAGGTCACTGGATGTAAAGTGTGTGACGATATCCAGGGTTAACAATCCCCAACGTATCAATATGTACAGTGAGATGATTACCAGTTGTACGCACTAATCACCCTTCCTTCCCAAATTATTACATACAGCTATTGCCTGAAACTAGTGAATGATTTCTTTACCTTTTCATATACAACAGTTTTAACAATAAAATGAAGACTACTGTATATTTTTAAATCTGTGATGGAAATTGACCAGTGCCTGTAACCATTGCTGATATGAATCATGGCTGCAACATGGCTAATAGTAATGCAAGTGTACTTTTATATCTGAAGCAAAAACTGAATATTGTTCACTTGACTTTGTACGTGGAAATGCAAATAAAGACGTGTCAGAAGAATAAAGTACGTCATTTAAAATAACCGAGGGATGTAAATGAGAAGCGATCTTAATGGACTTGCTGCTGTCTGTGTCAGTCTGAATTCCAGTGAACTGTGTTGTCTCATTGAGAGGAATACGTTTTGGTAATTTTAGTAGTTTCATTTATTTTCCTGTCACGTGCTTTGTCTAGCCAGCTGTCATGCTTCCTAAATTTGTTTTTAAGTGGCTTTTCATGTGAAATACACTCTAGGGAGCATTTTCTACTAAAAAGTGAGTTGTTGGTAGGTCATATGTAGACCTACTGTAATTTCCGTCTCATATAAAAAGCCTTTGTGTGTGTTTTAAAATTACTTTTTCTGGTCGACAGGTGTTGGAAGACGACATTTCCTTTCCATCCAAGACCAGCGCTAAAGATATTTGACCCCATGAAAGATATTATATTACATTTTAAGTTGTGAGGCTGTAAATGTCCATGTGCTTTAAGACAAAAACTGTATGTCACCTTCTGTGTGGTGCCGTTTCTGTTTGATTTACCGTTCCACTCATTTGCGTTTTGCTTATCAAATGGGAATAAGTGGAAGGTTTGCTTTGTGAGTGACAAATAGAAGATTCTGGACTATATTATTGTTTCTGTTGTAGATTTTGTGTCAGGTCACGGGTGAATATTAGTTTTATTGGATGGCAAACTATAAAAAAAAAAAAAAAAAAAATCTCCATTCCACCCAGAGCTGGGATATTGTTCGCTACCGCTGCAAATATTAAAACTGACCAGCAGACGGAGCCGATGGCACAAATATTGAACTATTTCTACAAGGCTTCTCGTTATTCAAAACAAGTTATTACAATTGTCAGTATTCAAACACACACACGCACACACACATATATATATATACACACACAAGCACAATGGTATAGTGACGTTCTCAATAAGTATTCTGAATACCTGTTTCTATGCACTTCTAAGAAAATACGAAAAATGTTCAATACTTCTAAAGGTCAGTGCTTGGATTTTTTCAGATGTTTAGGTGTCATATCAACTCTCTGTCCTCACTCGACAGTTAAAATTCCGAATTGCTGGGGTGTTAATGTAAGAGAGACTGAATAGCGTAACGAGGGAGGACCCGCTGAGGCGCAGTGCCGTGCTGACTTGTGAAAGTGACGGGCGGAGTTTGGAGTTGCGTTAACGAAGCGAATTACAGTGGTTTTACTGCTTATACCTGTTAACCCAGCCGAAGAGGAGAAATCAGCAGAAACGAAGAAAAGCTGAAACGGTCTATTCGAGTAGCCGTGTGTTGGAAAACAATCTGCTTTTCTATCTGTCAGCTCCTGGACCGCACGGCTGGCCGGCGGTACAAACGATACATGTGGACACAATGTGACCCGTTTTGGAAGAGCTCGGGTGAGGCTTGTGATATTATTTATTTAATAAAAGTCTTACATTACATTTTTACTTGCACGACAGCGTGCGACTCTTTGCTGTCGCTTTTCATTGAGGTATTCCTCAGATTGAGTGATTATGGTGAGACGATAATGGGTATGAATGTTTGTAGCACAAAGTTAAAGCAGTAAGATCGGGACACAGGTGCTGCTGGCTGTGTGTATAATGCATGATAACAGTTTGTAAATATACGGTTATTATATAAAATTAACGACAGCAGGAGTTTATGAGCCAATCACACTGTTTACTGCGGTTATTCGGGGCAAGAATGAAAGAATCATAAATACACTAAAATATAATGTTACTGAGTAACTTAAGAATGTACGTAAATAGAATGTAGTGTGTTTATACAGTAAGTGAACGCTTTGCATTAAACATGATTCCAGTTACTTTTATTCATATTTTACATCATTATCTTTTAAAGGGAAATCACCCATCTTAACAATATGTTATGCGTAGATAACAGAATAGATTAAAATATCTTTATGATTTGCGGGATGTGGCGACACCATTCTGCATTTTGCTCCAGTTGTAGTAAATTAAACGGGGCCTTGTAAACAATGAATTAAATTTGTAACTATTGGCTTTAACCCAGTCATAACCTTTACAATTTGTTGTTTAAATTTTCCGCTTAATATGATTTAGAAATTAAACAAAATCTGGTGCATAGTAATAAACAGTGGATGAATGCACTGCTGAGATTTCAGAAATTGGCTCTTTCCTGTTTGGGTCCAGGCTCGTCTACTTCACCCAGAACAGCACATTTTCAGTGGACTCAGCATTTTTGTGATGGATTGCATCTCAGCGAGCTACTTCAATGACAGCTGTCAGCCTGCCTCTTCATGACAGCCAGAACTTATGGAACTTATGGGAGGTGCCTAGTTCAAAAACAGGAGTGGAAAAGAATGACAACAATGATTCTGCATTGCAGATATCAAATACAGCACATGAGAGAGGGTTAAGGGGCTTTGCTAACTTTCTGGGTTGAAACTCTCTGCTTGTGCAAGCAGCTGCTTCTACGGTCAACTCTACAACAGAGGAAGAGAATGGATAAAATTAAAAAAGGATGTTACATTATGGATATTAGTGTTCAGCATCATGCTAGACGAAGTACTCTCGCAGCTCCTGTGTGACGGTGTGGAAAACTTCAAGCTCCTGTCTACACTCCGAGGAGCTGTGATCGTGGGTCACAGGAGCTGCAGGATTTTTCTGGCAAACAGTGACATAGACGACTACTATTTCTGATTTGCATTTTGGGACCTTTGTCCTTGAGCCTGTGGACCAGTGATCTCCCTAACAGGGACATGGGCAAGGAGCAGGACCTCCTGCAGGCAGTGAAGAGTGGAGATGTGCTCTCTGCTCAGAAGCTCCTGGCCAAGCTGAAGGTCAACCGTAGCAGTAAGTACCTGCCATTCCTCAGACATTGTTGTTGCTCACTTAACTCCCAGGTCTCGGTTTTCCTTCAGGCACTCAATTAGTAGAGTTTGTACAGCAGGAGTTTCTGCTTGCAGTAATGTGGCCATGTGTGGAGTACATGAGTGGACACTGGGGACAACATCCACTTGTACACCCCCTAATTCCTGTATCAGACCTATGCATTGGGACAGAATTTATGCTAGATTGCCTAACTGCCTATAAGAATATGCATCTTAGTTTTGTACTTTTTTGAAAAGCATGTTGAGATTGCATGTTGTAATTTTGCTTAGCGATAGAGGTAGCGTTAGTTTTAATCTTGGTTAGACACCTGGATGTTGTACAGACTCCGTGTTCACACACGTGCGCCTTGCTGAACCTTCATAATGACAACACTTGAGATTTGAACGTTGTCAGTCATGGAATTTGTTCCTTTGGCCATTTTATGTGCTGCTGCCCACCATCTCGCCAGGATTACACTGGTGCTGGAGCACTTTGGCCCTGCCCAGCCCCCCCAACACTCCTACAATCTGATTGCCTGTTGGATTACATCCTCACTCTGCTGTGCTGACTTGTACTGACTATATTTTTACATAATCCGCATACCGCGTGTTCAGAGATATGTCTTAATTGAGGTCTAATTAGCATGCTGGCCCTCCTTTAGATGATCATACACACTCCCTTTTCTTTGGTATGCCATTTTTAATGCCTCTCAATAAAAAAAAAAATTTAAAAAAAGGTGTGCCCTCACTCTGCCCTCCAACTCCCACTAAATCAGGGAGTACCCAGATGGTGGTCAGTCAGATTTAACTGAATTAATTGGGGGGGGCAACTAGGTTTGCTTTCATGTTAATTCCCCCGCTCTTCCATAGTCTTCCCATTGATATGTAATTATATTGTACCTTTAATTTTTTTAAACTGTTTCGAAAAAGTATACTTCTGACTTTTCTTCAGGCAACTGATTATGGTGCAGACAGTGTAGGTCATACATGTGGGCTCGTAGTATGACCTTATCACAGCAGATGGTGTTCAGGGACCAGATAAAGGGTTAAGCATGTGACAATTTAAACACATTTTCTAATCCAGTATAACTCCCCTTTATTAAAGCCCCAGGGCGTTAGTTCGAATAAAGCTGTTGTGTGTTTTTAATTCATTTTCAGGACATCCCTTAAGTTCCTTGACATTGCTCAAATGGGTTTTACTGCTTATTAATATGAAAATGAGTCGTGCAGTGTGGTTGATTATGGACTGTGTAGGTCTAATCACAACAGGTTTACTGTCAGGGTCCATTTTACCATATTGCCTTTACCTACATTTCCTTAAAAGGTGACCGAGATGAATCACCCCAAGTGTGTTTATGCTGGGTTGCCTGTTACTGGATGTAGAGGGCTGTCACCTCCAGGTGTGTGTGTGTGTGTGTGTGTGTGTGTGTGTGTGTGTGTGTGTGTTTGATCCTCAAACACGTGCTCCCCAGGCAGAGCCTCCATGAAAAAGTGCTATGTAATCACACATTTTTGAATCCTCATGTCTTTGGGCCAATATCTGTATTGTTGTAACAAATGGTCTTTTATCCATTCTTCTTCCAAAGAGGTGCCCTGCTATAGTGCTTTTTGGCAAGCATCTGAACCCAAATTACCCTAGTATAATACTCTGCTGTACTTAGTGAAAGGGTGAAGTTGTTAGCATTTCTGTATTAAAAGCAATGTGAATTGAAAGCGTACCATTCATCTGGCCTATGGAGGTTGGAATTTGCATGTCAGTTCCAACACAAGGCTGTTAAATTTTTGGATGGCTGAGCGGAGTCTAGTAAACTTTAGGGTCACCCTTACTTTCAGTGATTTCCTTAAAATGAGTAACTCTAGTGTTTGGATGGCAAGACCAAGAATTTTTTACCTTGGCTAGGCATTTATCAGCTTGGTTAAAGATGCTATGTTTGATGTTTAGTCACTGTCGTCAGTATCTTACACATTGGCATTGTGTGCGACTTAAACAATATATATATACTGTTTGACCTTGTTCGTGACATGTACGTGTACTATTATTCATTGTAAGTCGCTTTAGACAAAGGCATCTGCCAAATGAGTAAATGTAAAATGTACATTTAATTGAATTCTGTGTGTTACACGCTAACAAATGTTAAGTATAGACATTTCAAAACAGAAGTCAAGCTATTGTTGAAGAAAAATGAAAAATTTCCAAACAATGGCACGGTCTTGGTCCTTAATAAAAGGTGCAGTGATATTGTGATGACTTTCTGGCTTGTGTTAGGAGGCACATTGTCTCTCTTCACCTCTCTTCCCTTCACCTGAGAGTCAGGTTTCTTTGTTTGGTCTTCGGCCCTAAACAACATGCTCGGTTCCTAAGAAACACGGAAACCAGGAGTCCCCTGGGCTTATCAAGGTTTTTCAGAATGGGTGAACTCTGTGTGAACTGTGTGTATTTCTGCTCTGATTTGTTCTCCTTTAATGTTCTCTCAAGGAAAGAGAGAAGAGACTTACCTCAGACAGTGGGGGTAGACTGAACTGAGATAATGTTTTTGCCATCTGCACCTGCATGCTGATAAAGGGAGAATTATGGGCTCACTGAAATATTCACTGTGTTTGCTTGTGCTTGGTTGGCAAATCAGTGCTTTGTGTGGAGAAAAGTCTAGACTTTGGTCAGATTTTTTTTCATCACTTGGCTATCATTGATTTCCTCATACAGCTCTTCTAGATATGAGCTGAAGCCCAAATGCTATAAGGAGAAAAGGCACTTTAATTCCTCACAGAAATTAGGAAAATATAGAACACTTTTAGGCAGTTAAGACTTGCGGTTTATTTTCATATTTAAGACTTCCAGAAAATTAAATCTGGAACATTTTCACTGATTTTGAATTAAACGCATGAGGTGTCCTGTGTGTGGGAATTACATGAAGAATGAGAAATTATGTGTGTGGGAATGAAATTAAGAATTAGTTGTATGTGGCAAAAGGGTTTCCGATGGGGCTTCGGAAAAGTGAGTCCCTGGGACCCAGTCACCTGTGAAAAATCTATATAAGGTTTATGGGTCCTACATAAGAAGGCTTGGGAGTGTTCCTCTGTTGGCATGGGTACCGCACAGTATGGTATAATGCAGTATGGATGTGCCTGTGAAATCTCAGTGTGAGTACTGAGCGAGTGAATGGCATGTCATTCGGTCCCATACCATGCTGTGCTGTACCACTCCAACAGAGGAACACCCCATACTCTGCTGTGCTACACAGTCCACCAGTTAACAGATAAACAGAGAAAGGAAGGTACATCTTCTTAACTCTGAGCTCATGAATGAATGAGTGTTAGTTTATTTGACAAGGACATTGTACATTAATTCACAAAACTGTAAATGTACTAGAATTAGCCAAACGGCTATTTTTCATCTGCAGTCCCTGGACAGAAAAGTGTTATCCTAAAAACAATAACAATAAATAACAATAACCCAACAACAAAACAAACATTTAAAACACCAACATAACATCGTGGAGACAGGAAGAAGTAAGGCCAGCATACAGGGGAGATCTCATTAATTGTGTTAATGTTAACAAGTCTGATTGTTGATGAGCCGATTGCTCAGATTAACGTTGCGTATGTTATGGGTGCTCTCTCCACCTGCTGCACTTTGGACTGACTCGACTTGGACTGACTCGACTTGGACTGACTCGACTTAAAAGAGCCCAAGGGCTGAGTAACGATAAGGGCCAAAGTGGGGATGTTTTAAGCATGAATTCACATGCAGGCCCCCCACGCCATACCGTATTAATGGTCACCAACAGCGGTGTGCAAAAACACCCATAGGTTTACCGACACATCTGTCAAATACATATAAACTGGGTGCTTTTGAGACTAATTCTTATTTTTTGAAGCACAGATTATTGTTTATTGATGTGAACATTTTGGCACCGCCCTGCTGATGAGTCCTGTGTTCCCACTCCTCTGTTTTGCATGCTAACGTTATACCCGTGCAGCTGAGTGTTCCTTTTGCGTGCAGGGAGGGACAGCAGGGCTGTGGTTGAGCCTCAATTACCTTGTGCCTCGGTTACCTGTCTTATTTTGCTGATTTTCACAGGTAAAAATGGAAGCTTTGCTGTGCGCTCACATAAGAGTAGTTTCTTTTATTTTAATGTCTAGTCATGTCTCCAAAGACACGGGGTTATGAGTTTGAATCCCCTAAAGAATGCTGAACGAACAAATGCTCATGTCAAGCAGCATCTTTCCTTCACTTTTGGTTTAGTGGTACTCTTTAATCAGCACCTCCTCACCATAAAGGATTAGTCATTCCCTAACCTCAGACCAGAGCCTCAGCACTGCCTCTCATTTTGCCTTCACTTGACCTCATGTAACCCTGCTCTATGCAAGGGCCACACTGGCATAATGGAGGCTGACTGTCACCCTCTGAGTTTCTGTGTCTCTGGGACTGTCCTCTGTCTGAAGGTCATTCCCCATGTCATTCAGCCCCTGGGACAGGAGCCTCAGTGACAAGAGTGGTGTGAGGAAAAGCTGACCAGTGTTGTACGGCAGTGATGGAGATAGTGTTTGTGTGCCATGTCAGCTGGTTGTCACTGGAGGATGCATGCATTTGGTTTTTCTTGTCGTTAGGAGGCTGGTTTGGAATCCCCCATTTCCCCCCCAGGGGACAGATGTTTCCCTTTAAAATGTATCTTATTCTTCTGCTAGCTGCTTCTTTCAGTCAAAATAGGATGTGGCTGAGAAAATTACCCCTTTTTCTGTTTTGGTTTGGCCCAAGCTTCCATTGGCTTCTATTTGCTTTTTACTGGCCATAAGTCAGTTTTGTGGGTGCGGGATAAATTGTGTGAGGGTTTGGGAATCTGGTGAATTGTTGCTTTTATCAAACCAGAGTGTGGTTATTCCCCCTTCGTGATCTGCATCTTTGGGTGAAGCCTTCTCTAATTGGGCAATAAATAAGCACATAAAGTATGTGGTATTGCAGACATTTGTCCAAAATGGATGAAAAAATATATATAGTGCAGACATTAAATAAACCCAAGACCCTAAATGGAATCTATCAAGGTTCCCTATGTTACAAACCACAATATGTGTGTATTTTTTTCTTGCCCGTTCGTCTTGCTTGCTGTTTGTCCGTTAGAATTATAGCTGTGGTCATTCACTGGCGCTTTTCGGTACGCATGTAATTTTCACTTTTGGAGTATTCCATGTTTCCACTGTTTTTAGTGCCAAGAAAAATGTTTAAGCTTTTTCTTTTTCAAACCGTCCACGTTTCACGTGGAGATCCGTGAACATGAATGTTAATGGCACGGAAATGCATGTCATGCCAGAACAGGGCTACAGAGTTAAAGGTCCCGAATGGAATATGAAATGGTCACTTTGGAGAATCAGTAGCTAGAATGTTCCTCACCATATAGTGCCGGCTCACTGAGATGTTAGATGTTCCTCTTTACAACTCTACAGATCTTCTCACTAATGTACGGGTCTTCTGCGTGCTTGTTAGTGAGCATATGTCCCTCCCCATGGTCTGTGGCTCACGTATTTGTGTTCCTCATGCCCAAGTCAATACATTTCTACTCCATTACATGGTCTTCAAAACCTTACTTTCATTAGAGCCTAACACAAGATTCGTGATGTAAAAAAAATTCGTAATATTTACCATTAGTTAACAAATGGTAAATGGTGATTGTAAATTTCATTCTTTATGGTTTTTTTTTTTTTTCATTTTTATTTATTTATTTATTTATTTATTTATTTATTTTTATTTGGTGTAGTTTTAGTAAAATGGTTCTGTTAATGGGTTAATCGTGTGCTTGGCTCATATGCAGTTGGTGGCTAGCAGAAGTGTGTGAACAACATGAGACTTGCAGTAACGTCACTGCGATCTTACCCCTGACATGTTTGTTTCAGGTGTGGAACGACACGGTGCGGTGGTCGGCACAGAAATGCAAAACTAGGCATCTGATTGGATTGCACGCCCTTTTTTTAAGTGCTGTTCGTTGTTGTTTTAACCAAGTATTTTGCATTGCCATAAATATGAGGCGACGTTGTAATGAAAACATGTCCAAGATATGCACACACTCAGGTGTTGAGCATGAAAGAATAACTTCAACTGATCAGCATAAACGATGCTATAGTGTTGAACCTGTTGACAAAGATGGCTGCTCTACTAAACCGTTCAAGACTACAATCTGTGCAAATGTGTGAGACACGCGAAAGAAGGATGAGGTGATTAAGTGGCCTGGCGGCTCAGTGGGTAGAACATCAGGCTGGCATGCAGAAGTGTCCTGTTTTGAATCCCAGCACAGCCACCTGGTGTGTCCTTGAGCAGGACACTCAGTGCCAGCTCCCTGGGTGCTGCATGTGGCTGGCAGCCCACTGTGCCCCTCAGGGTTAAATGCAGAGAAAAAAATTCCCTTTGGGATTAATAAAGTAATGTAAAATAAAAAAGAAACACCTAAGTAGTACCTCTTTGAGTGAGTGGTCTGGACCTCACCTGATTTATCCCAATAAGCCATGTTGTTTTCGACTGTGCCTTTTCGCTTAATAATATGTTTCAAAGGAACAGATATTGTATTTTATGAGATGACATCACTACAAACTGGTTGATTAGAGAAAATTCTAATGACACATGGGTGTATGTTCTATTTCTTCTAAATATTGCTGTGACAAGGGTTCAAAGAGAAGTGTAAGCCTTTTGTAATAATAATGTTTACTTCTTTTGATTCCCTTGATTTTACTTTCATGTATTTCATTTAGTAACATAAACAGCAGCGTTGAAGAAACACGAATCCAGTTTCCTCTCGATGGTAGATGCAACAATCACAATCTCGCAATGATCAAAGGCTCCTTTTAAATACATTCTGATGTCTAGAAAACTGAGGAGCAAAACATATTGCGCCACCCAGACACACTTTCACAAAAGGACCTCTCACTGCAGATGAGATGGGGACTCGCTGTCCTTTGTACATGGGTTCAGGCGCTCGTCCTAAATTTGGTGATAGAGGATGAATCCCCCTGTTGTTCACTCCAGAGCGCTCTGTATTGGGAACCCTTTACAGCACCTGCAGGACTTCACGTTTGTTTGTGGAACACGCATATGAGTGTGGAGGGGGGGGTTACCCTAGTGATATTAGCTAACGAAAACATTTTTACATGTTCTAATGTCACCGTTGCATGTTTTTCTCATGCCTTTGGCAACAAATGCAGTTAAGACAGAATATTGTGGTGGGGGTCTGTTGTCTTTTATGGTTCCTGCTAGTCTGGTGATACCTTTGTTTGTCCTGCCCTTGTTTCCTCATAGCTGTTGAGCCCTAGTGACATTAAGACTGGAGCTACACTCCCCACCACCACCAGCCCAGTGATCCATTAGTACGTGAACATCCAAATGCTGAGGGAACAAAGTCTAAACAAACTTATCTGGAGGTAAATCAAACAAAGTTCTAATAAATAACCAAGATCTTATTGTTGAGACCAGTGAATACCTCTGGAGACACTGAACTGAGACTGAAAGTCTACAGTAGTATTTTTCTTTGGTCTGCAGACTGGAGTCACTATGATACCATAAGTTTATGCAAGTATGAATGGAGTCCTGTGAATGCTTAATGTCTTGGGAAAGGCTACAAAATCCAGAATTTTTTAGACAACAGTAATTGTTGAAGAAGAGGTGCAATCCATTTATTTTCTTTGAAATTTGCAAAGCATTTTGTTGTTTGCTTATCTTTCACAGTATGCATATTAATAGGTGGTTATTTACATTTTACAGACCTATTGTTTGACTACTGTTCATTTACTGAATTCTTTTTTTTCCACTGATTCTTCACAGATTTTTTTTGTACAGTTGTGCTTATTGTTTGCAATAAGTTGTTTAACTGCTGATAATTTTCAGTATGTTTGTTTGACTGCCAATCTTTTATGGTAATGTTGTTTGCTGATCTATGACAGTATAGTTGTTTGCTAACCTTTCATAGTACATTTATTTGCTCATCACAATGCGCCATCCTGTGGCTTCACTTAAAGGGCTTCTTCAGTGGACCAAGATAGTTTGAAGACACAAGACATGTGACCGCTTCAGCTCTGTCTTATCTGGCAGAGCATCCTGTCTTAGGTCATGCAGAGCTTGTTAAAACAAACCACATGCAGATACTAAATGTCCTCTTCTGTGGCTTTTGATGTCACCCAGGGGCATGTGCCTTGATCTGTCTCTGTCATTTGCTTTGCTGTATTACATATGAAATACAGGGTAGATTGAAACCTGTGAGCCCCGCCCATTGACTGACAAGGCATTTCTATTGTACCTTGAGTAGTGCTGGATTCTCAAATCAAGCCCAGAAACAGGAGTGTTCATGGGGAAACCAGACTCACCTTTTATGACCGGGGCCTTGGTCATGCCACGCTGGCTCTGTCAGTCCCATAACAACACACAGCTGTGCAAATGGCCAAAACTGTGAAATTATGGTCTGTGAAAATTGCACTGGATAAGAAGCATTTACCAAGCAAAGCAAAAACGTCGCTTAATTATATGTTATTTGTTGTTAATCTACATTAATAACAGCCCTGTAGCAGTGTCAAAATGCTAAAAGTGGAATACATGAAAAGCTATCTTATTCACAGTAGTGAGCTTCTAAGGGAGCACAGAAATGTCACTGCATTGTAGCTCTGTAGCCAGAGGAAAACGATGACACGCACTTTTATGTTTTTACTGCCGAGGCGTTAAGCGCACAGTAATCTAAAACCAAGTGTAAGTAGCATTTCTGAGGCGGTGGCCTTCCCTCTTTGGATGAATGTGTAATTGCACATTTCAATTCTCGCAGCGGTTGGCTAATTTTAGTCTGAGATTTTTCATCAGATCCAGTTTCAGTTGGCCGCCGCGCTTTCCTGGGCCCCGGCTGAAAGGCTTTATTTCAGAGCACATGCGCCCTAGCCAAAAGTGCATTTTCGTCTCACGTTCCTGAGGCTGGGAGACCATGGCACATTTATACTTTTTCATTAAAAAAAAAAAAAAAAAGTTTTATTTAACACCGACAGTCGTGGCCTCCCATGCTTCTATAAAAAAAGAATTTTAAAAATAGTTCTGAGCAAATGTGCAGCGGCTGAAAGCCACTCCTGCAGCATTAGCTGCAAGATTTAGCATCAGCTGCTGCCCCTGCTAGCGGAATGAGGCCCGGTGGCATTCTGCTGTCAATCAGGCGACACGAGGGATGATTGCGCTCATCGCCAGGCACAAGAGGCAGCTGTTTTTTTACTATTCCTGTCCAGGTGGTGTTGTGATGGAACCTTTCGTGTGGTCCGAGCAGAGGAAGGCGCAGATTCAGATTGTTCCATCCATTTTAGTTACACTGGCGGCACTTTGATCCAAGGTAGATAAGACATGTTGAGTCCATTAAAGGCTGGGGCTGTCTAACTGTGGTTGGAAATCATCACACTGTTAATGATAAGGAACTGGAGTTGTAGATGGGGTCAGGAGGTGAGGGCTTTAACCTGTGGGGCTGTGTTGAGCTGGGGTCAGGGTGACTTATTGGGGCTGAACACTTTTCGTGAAGGTGCTGTGAGTACCTGCGTGAAGCCCTAGAAGGAGGGCTGTCTGGATCCCCCTTATGGGCCCCCTTACACCTTCTGCTTTTTTTTTTTCTCTCTTGACATGTCAGCTCTTCCTCCTGTGTCCTCCTCAGGTTAATGGTCTGCTTATACACAATATTCATTTGATTCTAGATATGATTGACTATAATCACCTAATACCTGATGCCAGTTTGATGTATTGACTTCTACAAAGGCTTTGATACAATCAAATTGCTTGGTAATGGGAAACATTTCTATATATGGAAGAACTCTTATCAAAACAGAAGGAATTTCCAGGTCTATATATATATATATATATATATATATACACACATACATCTTGAATCATTTCATGTAGCCAACAATGTCATTAAAGAACTGAAAGAATATTTAATGATTTTATTTAGAGAAAAAAAACCCATTATCTTAAAAAAGTCATAGGAAGTTAAAAAGGCACCAGATAACAAGGTGGTCTTGAAGTTCTAGACTTCTGCATGCTGAACAGCACGTTTAAGGTGAAATGGATCCGTCCATTATCTTAACCGCTTATTCCTGGTGAGGGTCGCGGGGAAGCCTGGAGCCCATCCCAGAGCACATAAGGCGCAG
>JABJVR010004448.1:0-14696 GCA_025773905.1 Chitala chitala
CCCATTGATGGCTTTGTAGGTCAGCATCAGGGTCTTGTATTTGATGCGTGCCTGGACCAGAAGCCAATGTAGTGAGACGAGTAGAGGGGTGACATGTGACATGTACAATTTTACATTGTATATGAAAGGTAATGTAATATTCAAGTATTGCTAATGAATATGCTGTGCAAGTGTCATAATTTACAGAGACTGACATTAAAAAAAACAATAACAATAAATGAGTGAGAAAAATTCCTAGATGATACTCCACATACATACAAACCATATCAGTAGCACAGAATTTGTACTGAAGACATCAAAGGTATAGTGCATATGTTAACACCATGTTAAAGCCATACTAAACATGCAGCTCATTCAATGTAAAAACAGCTGTATAATTTTTATATGGATATGAATGTTTTTTTTATTTTCCCTACAAGGTCTGATTCCATCCCATCCCTTAATAGAGACAACGCAATTTAAACAAATGTTCTAAGATAAACTGTGAGACAACAAACATTTACATGAAAAGGTAACAGCTGTGTAATTTTCCAAAGCTTCCAGTTAAACAAAGCTGAAACACTACTATGTGTGTGTTGTTGTGACTGCCTGAGGTCTTATATATCTGAAATTAGAGATGACAATGTGTCACCGCAGCTCTCCCTGCTGCTGCCGCCTGGGGTAATTCTGCGTGGGACAACTTCTGCAAACAGAGGACACAACAACCCATGTCGTGACCAAACTTGTCATAGCGTCCCTTTTGAGAATAAAGAACAAGAACCTAGTGATAGACACAATAATGTGCCAGTGAGAAACAAGGCCATGGATGAACTCAGCACACAGAGAGGAGCAATGTAATAGTAGCAAAGACATCAATCCTGCACATGGGGAATGGAGAGAGAGAGACTGACTCCACACAGTGAGAAAGACAACAGAAACAACACTGACATCATGCACTGACAAGTGAAGGACTTTGATGAAACCCTGACATAATGTGTATACAGAAGTTCTTTCAGTTTAACAAAGCTACCTCTAACACCAGTTTGCCATGTTGATGTGCTGCAGTTATTACCACGTTCATCTTTTAACAGTCAGTCCCTAGAAATATTCAAAGCAGTATTACAAAAAGACAGGAGGCAGAGTTGGAGGTAGCAGAGTTGAAGATGGTGAGGTTTTCATTGGGAGTGACAAGATTTGACAGGATTAAAAATGAGCATATTAGGGGGACAGCACAGGTAGGACGGTTCAGAGACAAAGTGAGAGAGGCGAGACTTAGATGGTTTGGACATGTACAGAGGAGGGATACAGAGTATATAGGGAAAAGGATGCTGAGGATGGAAGCCAAAGAGGAGGGTCGTGGACGTAGTGAGGGAGGACATGAGAGAGGTTGGGGTGACAGAGGAAGTTGCAGAGAATAGATTGGTATGGAAAAAGATTATCCGCTGTGGCGACCCCTAGAGGGAGCAGCAGAAAGAGAACGAAGAACAGAGTATGAGGAAAAGGATTCGCAAAACACATCCTAAATATAATTCATGTGTGATTTATTTAGTACAACATTAAACTATCTTAGCAAACCATGTAGCATTATTGCACTTAAAAAATTACATTACTGACTGTGGATAAATAATGAAAATTTTTACAGGGCTCAGCAATCTAATAGCGATATGGCAGTGACTGTTTACTGTAGAATCCTGTAGATTTCCCTTAACCAGTCGAGGTGCATTTACCATTGAAATGTCAGATCACAGCAATTACACATAATACCATCAATACACATGACCTCATCCAGACGTAATCAGAATAACCCTGAATCCACAGGGAAAAAAACGTTGTCCACAATTTCGGAGTAAGACAAGGAGCCAGTGCCACCTTCTGGTATAAAATGTACTTACACAATACGTTACGTACATTGTATAGGTTTCTTGCGTTAATTCGTGAAATTTAGGTCTTTAAAATTATCTATAAAACAGGATCGACTTATCCACGTGTCAGTATAATTTGTCTAAAGATTTTGGACTTATATCGTTTATAAAATATGTATATTGAACGTGACTCATGACAAACCAATGACTTAGACCGGGAAAGACTTCCATAAACAACATATGCATGTGCTCACACCGCTGACTGGTAATCAGTTAATCAAATTTGTATGAAACAAATGATTGATTTTATTATTTGTACATAAATAAATAAATATGAAAAAACGAAGAAAACGTACTAGAAGAGGTGTGAATTTTTATGTCCAGGAGGGCTTGGGCATCCAGTCGACGTTGGCCCCCAGAGGGTTTTTTGTGCATGGTTGTCGTCTGCCTTTAATTTGAATCATTGTCTTAATTCTATGTAATAACCAAAATGTATTCTTGTAAAGCGCTTCGAGGCAACCTGTTGCGAAAGGTGCTATATAACAATAAATCGAACTGAATTTTCACACTTGAATGCTATTTACGTTTGATATTGAATTTATGTGTTTAAATGTATTACATCGAGACATTGTTTAATTTCATTTTAAGTGTTTTCATATTGGTAATAATAGACAGCATTCTACAGTAGTAGAAAATACCATAAATAGTATTTAAAAGTAATCCTGTATCTAACAATTACAATTAGAGCCGTCTAACATCATAACAGCTGTCATGGTATGCTTTTTGCATCACAATATAATCTCACAAATGGGAGTATTGAAAAAATGCTTTAGTGTTTAGTTTTCTAATATTTAAATTTAATCTTATGAAATGTGTGCAGTTTATAGGCTTTTTGTGTTTTTGGAAGCCATTTGCAGAGGCATTTATTTACTGTCAAAGTTGTTTTCCATCTAATTTTGACTTCATGCGTCCCATCGGTCCGGCGTTCCCCTTTGCTATATGAATGGTGAAATGGAATTAACAGGCAGTCTTACACTGGTAACAGCTGTCTCCCGCGAGCGGTGTGTGGTGTGTGTGTGTGTGTGTGTGTGTGTGTGGGGGGGGGGGGGTTTACCAATATTCCATCCAATTTAAAATGCCCCAGCCTGAAGATTACGACCTACATTGCTGTTACTTAAAATAAAAGCATCGTGCGTTGATCCAGGTCAGCGGGCAACAACCATGTTTGTCATTGATGATTTGCATGTTGGTGGAATTAAACTACTTTCCGTTCACAAAGGCAGCTTCATTCTACGACAGTGTTTTATTGCAATGTGCGTACATTCAATAGCATGATAGTGGGTATATGTAAGTGTTTCATCTCAGATAATTGCTATATCTATTGACAAAAACGCTGAACATTAATTGTATATCTGATATTATATAAAAACCTGTATTTATTAACGCGCATTGTGGTATATGTTACAAACACATTTCTATCTGAACTGTAGAAGGCCGCTTTTCTTCTATTTTGCTGCGAAACGTTCGTCGGACAGCTCTAGAGCATTCTTAAATATGCGAACATTTTCCAAGAAACGATTTTCTTTATAAATCTCAAAATCTCGTATAAATGTGTGTATAAACATTCTTCCTCTTTTTATGTTGTTCATACGAAGCATTTATAAGTTTGGTGGAAAAGCGCCCTAATTCACCTAAGGGCGAGGGAGTGACGTTTCTGGTGTGCGCGTTTCCCTTTCGTACATGCGTTCTATCTTTGTTAAGTAATAAAGTTCTTGGTTCTGGTGTCAGAAATCCTTGTCCTGCGGTATTTCTTTTCCCTCACCCTAATGTTTAAATATATACGTTCTTAAAAAAAGCGCAAGAATTGTGATTACATTTCTATTGTATACAATCCGAAATTTACATGTCAGAAAACGCGCGCGCGCACACACACACACACACACACACACACACACACACACACACACACACACACACACACACACAACTTTAAAATTGTAGCTCTCAGAAATTCAATCGGAGACCCAGTAGTGTGTACACGGTTATAGGTCAACACATTCCCAACCTGAGGAGCAGCCACTTCAGGATGCCATGCAACCACCCCAAAATAAGTCCGATATTCGATCAGTGCTTTGGCAAGAAATTTTGCTCCATTTAGCAATTTCATCGTGACCGCTTAATTCATTCTCTGGAAAATGTTTCCATACCAGAAGTGAGCAAATAAGATTTCCAGAGCAACCGATACAAAAGCTTTTGGCATGGCAACAGCAAAAAGCAAGGTTCAAGCATCTGTAGACAGACTGGTTGTGACAGGTAAGTGGTTGTTGATAAAACGGAATGGGGAGAAGACGGGAAAAGTTTGATAGTGTAAGGACAGAAAAAGAAAGTTTCAAGGAAGAGCCGTAAAATACCGACTGGCGCTCTGCGCTGATTGCTCACATAAGGAAATTACCAAACGAAATGGTCAAAGAAAGGAAATGGTAAAAAATCACTGACAATTCATTTCATACATGTAGAATTTAAATTTTTGGAAAAAAAAAAAAATATATATATATATATATTACATTCAAAGCATAGTAAAAGAACATTTTTACGGTGTGTGAATTTGAGGGTATGTATGAAATGAAGCTTGCCAGAAAAGGATGAGAACGCGGAAAACTAATGAATTTGAGGTTTAAAAATTGTTTTCGTTAACTTTCAGCCCCAGCCCTCGCCAGAGTCAGGTTCAGAAGCCGGAGTATTTCTTAGCATTTATTACAGTATGCACGAGACATAATGAAGAAAATGCTTATTTCTAAAGATGGAGATGGTTGAAATGATCACATCTGTCAGTTTTGCTTTGCTGGCCTAATATTATGTGAAAGTTCAATAATCAAAAATTGACAATGGAGAATGACTTATTAGCAACTTAGAATTCAGTGTCACTGTCAATTTGAATAAATACTGCAAACGTTAGTAAAAAAAATCAGACCTGTCTCTGATCACCAGTTATTCGCATTCAGTACAAATTTGCCTTGGGAAAGTAATTCAAATTATTAACAGAGCAACTCAACATTTAGCAGCCTTTAAAAGTGGTTGCCAGTTGAAACCATACCTATGACCGGTCGACAATGTACGATGGATGGTCATACAATGGAAAAGGTAAGGGAAATGTCATTATTGTTCTGTCATATTATTTTATTTAAAAAAGTATAGAATCGAATTTTTTTTTGTTTAGGAAACTAAAACCGAGTATAACAATTTAATTAATTCCCATACAAGCGAACACTTTGGATCCATGTATAAGAGGCTACAATTATAAACTACGTATATTATAATTTAATACTATGCTTTGTAGTTAAATGCGATAGTTTGTGTGCGGGTCAATTGTATTTCTGACGTACTACATTACTTTCATTTTTGGTGAATGTTCTCTGTAAATGCAAATGAAGTCGACAGTACATTAAGGTCAATCTAAGTGTGTTTAATAAGTCGTGATAATCGTACACGTAGAACCACTTGGCAGGTATTCAAATCACACCCGTTTTTCCCCATCAACAAAATAGCGATTTGAATTCCGTCTTGCTCCAGCCATTAAAATGTAGATTTTTGATTATTGTTTTGGATAATGGTTTGTATGTTAACTGCAAAATTTTAATTATATAACCGTTGGGCAGTTATTTTCTTTATGTTTCTTGTATTTATTCATGAATGTCCCTAAAAAGTAATTATTTTATGACTTACTATTATCAAAACTGCTTCCCTGTTATAGATTAGATGGTTATATTAATAGTTTGAAAAAGATGTTAACGTGATGCAGATATTTTTGTATAGAATTAAAATAATGATGACGGGTTTGTAAGGTCAAAATGTGTGATGTTGGGTGAAAAAATGAAGTTGGCCTTTGACTCCCAAAGTCACACAGCGACAACTGCCACGGTTATCTCACACAAGCTGAAGGTACAGAGGCAGTACATTGTAGCACCTGTTATTACACAGGTGAAACGGATCCTGTCGGAGTTCACACTTGAAGAAGAGGAGCTGTTGGATGTGATGAGGAGGATGCAGAATGAGATGGACCGAGGCCTTCGTCTGGAGACGCACGATGAAGCCAGTGTCAAAATGCTTCCCACATATGTGTGCTCTACCCCGGAGGGCTCTGGTGTGTGTGTGTGTGTGTGTGTGTGTGTGTGTGTGTGTGTGTGTGTGAGTGTGTGTGAGTGTGTGTGTGTGTATCTATTGCTTCACATACTGTGAAGTGCACCAGAGCCTACTTTATCTTAAGGTTATTTTTACTATGCTGAGAAGATCGGTGGCTGTAGTGTAATGTTAGCGATCATGGTTGTGAGCTAGGATTATACTCAAGATGTCATGTACGAAGAGGAAATTTAATAGAAAATTGTCAAATTGTATATATGTGTGTAAGATTGTAAGTAATGGAAGTTATTTTGGTATAAGCATGTGCTTGAAAAGCGCATGATGTTTCAAAGGTCAAAATTAATTTTGCAAATCTGTATGTAATATAGGATAAAAAATTTGCCAAGCATTGGTTCATGTTCGGAAACAATGTGCAGATACTACTTTATTTGCTGATGACAGTGGGGATTTTATTAATACTAATATCTTAGTGTGCAAGCTAATTTAAATCCTTTACTAATACTTGAGACATATACAGTGTTAATGTGAATGGATAGGAATGCTTAATTATTCTGACTAACAGCTGTATTCTGACAGATGTTGGATTTGCTGATTTCTGTCAGAGGTGGGTGATTTCTTAGCCGTGGACCTAGGTGGAACAAACTTTCGAGTGATGCTGGTCAAAGTGGGGGAGGATGAGAAGAAGTGCTGGAGGGTGGAGACCAAGCAACAGATGTACTCCATCCATGAGGATATAATGACAGGCACAGCCGAAATGGTGAGAATTACTTCCAAGAAATACAGAGTGCTGATTAACTTGTTGGGAATGAATGCTTCTATTGTAGCTGGTTAATATTCACCATGTTTTTTTTCTGAAGAAAATACATTTTTTTGCTTTGGGGGGGGAGGGTGTATTCTGTAATGTCCTATGACATTTCCCATCAATAATAGTGAATAAAACCACACCAAATTAATGTTTACTTTCATAACCAATGAAATGTCCATGCATGTTTTAAATAGAAGGGCTTCTGTTTGTCTAATACAGCTTATAAGTTACTGTTTCTGTGTAGTTGACGACCCATGTCTTGTGCACAGCTCTTTGATTACATTGCGGAATGCATCTCTGATTTTCTGACCAAGCACCACATTAAGCATAAGAAGTTGCCCCTGGGATTTACCTTCTCCTTCCCAGTGCGTCATGAAGATCTGGACAAGGTGAGAGAGACCGTAGTAATGCCGATGCTCGGTGCTGCTAAGTGAACTGTTTCCTGACTAAGTGTGCCATCAAATGTAGGGCATTCTGCTCAACTGGACCAAAGGCTTCAAAGCTTCTGGGGCTGAGGGTAACAACATTGTGGGCTTGCTTCGCGATGCCATCCAAAGGAGAGGCGTGAGTCTGTCACTCTATCTGTGCCAGCCAGTCAGCTTTCAGTCCTTATAGTACAAGCCTACAGTCATCGTTGTTTGGGACGAACAAATGTCCGAGTTCTGATTTTTATTTGTAGTCCCGTTGTTACTTTTAACTATCAGTGTTAGTAGCATGTCAAAATATCTTGTAACAGTTGAAATCTTTATCTATTTAACCGTGTGTTAAACAACATTAGCTGTTTTCAATCTTTATGCTTATGTGTTACTTAAGAAAAAGTGTGCTTACTGAGACTTAGGTAATATATTTATATGTATAAGAACTATCGTAAGATGTATGCTTGTTGACTGTGCATTCAGGACTTTGAAATGGATGTGGTTGCAATGGTGAACGATACAGTGGCCACCATGATCTCCTGCTACTACGAGGACCGCAGCTGTGAGGTTGGAATGATAGTGGGTGAGGAGATACTACAAAAATGTATTCATTCACGGGTTCTGGGTTAAATTCAGCATGCTGTAAATAAATTACGTCATGTCTGAGAATATTTTCACTAGTGAGCCTATCACGATGCACAGTTCATATAATCCATCGCCACCTTCATGCCCCCGGCTCCGCCCTCTTTTTCTCCTCCAGGTACGGGCTGCAATGTGTGTTACATGGAAGAGATGCGCACAGTGGAACTGGTTGAAGGCGAAGAGGGCAGAATGTGTGTGAACACAGAATGGGGTGCCTTTGGGGGCAATGGAGAACTGGAAGACTTTCGACTCGAATATGACCGCGTGGTGGATGAGATGTCTATCAACCCAGGACAGCAGCTGTGAGTTCTGCTTTCAACCCTAAGTCTGTATTGAAAAAGAGTTTACTTAACACTCATAGGACTTCTATATTCTCCTTTATCTTTGAATTTTGCAAATGCCAATGTCATGCCAATGTCTTTAGTTATTATATTTACATATATATTTATATCTTCTTCAGTTATTATATACTTTTAAATGTTAGTATGATATATGCAGTATATCATGCATTATTTTGGAATTCACACAGAAAGCACAAGCAGCAGCATCACAACATTAGTGCACATATGTATGATACATCATATGCAGCTTGGTGAGAAAATCCAAATTAGCAACAATCTAAATTACTTAAGTAACTGTTAAAAAAAAAAAACTATGCATATGTTTGTGTGCCAGAGGTGAGTTGCAAGTGCAGAGGTGTAGAGCCGAACATTTTGCAATGGCACATTTCACCTTGTCTCTAACTTGGGAAAGGTAACGTGCTGCTACAATTAATTTGGTACTTTCACATGGTCACCTGACACTCACTTGTGGCTCTTATGTGGTGTCTAGGCAGCTGGTTTGTTATTGTGCCTTTACAGAATCAAATCAACTACTTCCTCTAATTTGTGAGCCTGGCTTAATACACCGGTAATGGCACCCACTCTGCCATTAGCTAGTTCGGGCTAATGGGTGTTTACTGTGCAAGGCCGTTAGCCCCACACAAAGTAGAGCTCCACCACACTTCATGACGCACATCTCCATCACTTCCCAGCTATGAGAAGCTCATCAGTGGGAAATACATGGGTGAGCTGGTGCGGCTTGTGCTACTGAAGCTGGTCAATGAGAAGCTGCTGTTTAATGATGAGCCCTCTGACCACCTGAAGACCAGGGGCAGTTTTGAGACCTGCTTTGTCTCTCAGATAGAAAGGTGAGTCCACAGCAGGAAAGAACTGGTGTGATAACCAGCAGTGGATTATATACAAGTTCATGTTATAACTTTAACAGAAAAATATGGAGCTCTATAGAATTTCACCCATAAAACACATATATTAATAAAATAAATCTAAACAGTTTTGATGAAATTGGCAGAAAATTTTATTTCCTCTTTCACAGTGACTCTGGTGACAGAAAACAGATCTATAACATACTTACAACTCTGGGGCTGCTACCCTCAGAGCTGGATTGTGATATCGTACGCATGGTCTGTGAAAGCGTGTCCACTCGTGCGGCTCATATGTGCGCCGCGGGGCTGGCGGGTGTCATCAATCGCATGAGGGAGCACCGTGGCCTGGATGTACTCAAGATCACAGTGGGCGTCGACGGCTCTGTGTACAAGCTGCACCCATGGTGAGCTAGTCTCTGACATGTCAATGAAGAAAAAAATATATCCCTTAATCCCCCCATCCCCTCCTGACTTGTCATGTTCTCATTGTGTCGCTGTTCACCCTATCCAGTTTCCAGGACAAATTCCACAAAACCGTGCGTGACCTAACGCCTCGTTGTGACATCACTTTCATTCAGTCAGAGGAGGGAAGTGGGCGAGGAGCAGGCCTGATCTCTGCAGTTGCCTGCAAGATGGCGGCGTGTGTGATGAACCAGTGACATCATCCTGGGTTGTGATGCCAACAGGGGACCCTGAAGGCATGCCTGCTGAATATGAGACTCTTTTTTGGGGATGTCCTTTCCCTGAAAAGGACAAAATCATCCAACAAGAGCTTTAATGTGCGTTGGACATAACCATAAGGATCGTGTAGACAGTCTACTTGTAAAATGGCTGGATCACCATGCCTGCTTCTACTTCATCATATATTTATCACAAACTTTTAAAATCTTGTTATTTTGAAAGTTGTGTAGCGCTGGTTTTTATAAATGATTTAATCATGTGATACAGTCTGAAATCAAACATGTCCTTTACATCAAAGGTGTACAAACTTTTTAACCAAGGGGCGAGTAATAACACTCAGCTCACCTTTAAGAGCCAGATACATGGATCCATCACAGCACTGTTAATGAGATTTGTGTGTGTTTTATGTGACTGCGGGCTACTAGAATGGCCCACAGGCTGTACTTGCTAATCCCTGCTTTACATCATCGATGCTGCAGACAACTAAGAAGTAGTCTGAGCTTTGTTTCTGTATCCGAGCAAGGATCAATGACCAGTTGGTGGAATGTAGTGTTCAACTATACCTGTTGTGGATTCTGTCCATACTTATGTAAATACAGTTTCTAAGCATTATGCTACTATATGTGCTTCAATAAGGAAACAGGGACTGGTGGAATTGGGTTTTGTTTTAATTCATGATTGTGATTTATTTTAACTTTAAAAAATCCAATGTCAGGTAATTTTTCAGACACTTAACCAGTGAAGTGAAGAAAAAGTAGTTTCACACAAATCGACATTTATGTGTGTTTAAGAATTAACCATATGTAAATAACATTTAAGACCACTAAATAAAAAGGTATGTTTGAGTTATAACATGCTTGCAGACCTATGTCTTTAACCTTACTGCAATCGAATCAGTTTTAAATGACACTTTAAAAATGTTGTTGTAAATTCTCTTCTGTAAACATAAGCCCTTAGCATAAAATGTGCTGACTGCAGCAAATGATGCACACAAATTGAAGACAAATAGTGTATAAGGCAGAATCTCTTGTTGTTGTAGCACAGTCAGATCAAAAACAAGGTATAGCAGAAGTAGTTATAACAATAAAAAAATGCTGTGTTTGCTTAGAACTGTGGTGACCATCAAGTGTTCATTCAATAATACTTGACTATCAGATATGAATTTTGTTCAGTCTCAGTTTTTTATTATGGTATCACTGTTTCAACTGCAGGTGAATATAGTAGAGTGACAAGTTCTGAAGCCATTGTATGGCCATTTTGTATACGCCATTGTGGCAAGTTCCTTCCTCAGCATATCTGAGTTTCACCCCTGAGGAATCCAAGCAATTGTACTGTTATCATAGTCTGTGGGTCCGAGCGGATGAGGACTGCCATGTAAGGGATTGCAATCTCCTCCACTTTCTTATTATAGGAGAACAGATAAGGCGTGCTCTACATATACCCCTCAAGCATTCTATAGTCCTGGGCACAGAAGACCTCCACAACACAGACATGGTGAGTACGATGACCATGACTTAGAACTACAAGGACGTTTGTACAATGAAAACTTTGCTTGAGGATTTGCGGGTTTTGTAGGACATTTTTATTACTAGTGATAAGAAAATTTTAAAAATTGAAAAATATGTTGATATACTTTTTAAACGTATCAAAAAATGAAAAAAATAAAACTGAAGAAAATTGATATTTATCAGAAATAGCATAGACCTCAGACTAGGGTTCATTTTTTCCAAGGACCGAGCAACAGAGTAAAAACCAGGCAGCTTAAAGCAGCTTTTTTGGTAAGGGTCATCTATAAAAATGAACCAAGCTGAATATTACTGAGTAATATATACGTATGGTAAAATGACACTAAGAGTTGTGTGCTGACGTGATCTGAGGCAGGCCAGCAAGAAAGCCAAAAGCAAGGCTGCGGCTAAGCGTGCGCAGAGAGGGTCCTCCAACGTCTTCTCCATGTTCGAGCAGTCCCAGATCCAGGAGTTTAAGGAGGTATGCCATCAGGTTCTACCTCTGGGAAAAAATGCTACAGGACCAGGAGATGAGGAAATTGCATTTACATTTAAACTGGCACTTACAAAAGACATTAAGGAGCATGCTGAAATTACATCATAAAATCTGGAATACAGAGATGTACATACCTCTTTATCTAAAAGTGAATTATATTTCCAGGCTTTCAGCTGTATTGACCAAGATCGGGATGGGATAATTAAAAAGCAGGACCTCAAGGAAACATATGCACAGCTTGGTATGGTGTTCAATTTCCCATCAACCTTTAAACTTTCTCTAACTGTAATCTGCTTCCATAAGTGTTAACCAACATACTGTGTCCTACAGGAAAACTGAATGTGAAGGATGAGGAGCTGGAGGAAATGCTGGCTGAAGGAAAAGGCCCCATCAACTTCACTGTCTTCCTTACACTGTTTGGGGAGAAATTAAACGGTAAGCAGCTCCACTGCACCTGTTAAACTGGAAGTTCTTTTAATCTGTCTATGTAGAATATACTTAAATCCTGACATTGCTACATAGCTCCAGGATCACTAGGAGCTCTTTCTACTAAACTACTGTCTAACTGGTCAATAAAGAATTTTAAGAAATTTGTTACAATTAATATAAAATAGGGTGAACATGGATTTAATAATCACTGTTTCACTAGGCACTGATCCAGAGGACACTATTCTTGCCGCATTCAAACTTTTTGACCCAAATGCCACAGGCTTCGTCAACAAAGATGAGTGAGTCAATGCACTATTAACATACATACTCATTAATTGTGACAAATTAAACTTTATACCCGTCCTCCCACTCCATCAAATAGATTTATGATAGTTTAATCTACTTTTACATATTATGCAGGCCACAAATTAATCTCCAAATATATAGGCTGTATATGTATTCAGAACATAAGACAGATCACCCTTATTAAACACAACTTTTTATGCAAGAATGAGCATCTATTGATGTTACTCAGGTGGAAATGTTTGTTTATTTATTTATTTGTCTGGAAGATTTCGGCGGCTGCTGATGCACCAGGCAGACAAGTTTACAGCTGAAGAGGTATGTTGTCATTTCCAAGCCTAGCTCCTCTCCTCTAAAAAATGTTTCCACTTCAGCAGTTTTTTGAAGGCTGTGTTTTCATGTTCCATGTTGGCGGTTCCAATACCGCCACAGAAAAGATGCCTCAGTTAAACACTTATAATGAAATTCACAGGTGGATCAGGCTTTCTCTGTGGCGCCCATTGATGCAGGTGGAAACATTGACTACAAGTCCTTATGTTACATCATTACTCACGGAGATGAAAAAGAGGAGTCCTGAAGAGAGACAGAGTGCCCATCGTTTCTCTCCACTTATGATCGGACAGAAACGCTTTCACAAAGCAATATCACTTTCACTCTACAGACTGAAATGAGTATTATGAAATAAAACAGTTCAAATGTTGCATTGGGGCTGCAGTGTAAGTAGCTTTTAAGTTCCTTGAAAATTAGCTCCACTGAATAAACTGCATATTCTCATTAATCACATCATGAAATGGGTTGATGGAGCTGTCCTTTATTAGACCTTGGGGACAACATTTGCTTTATGTTTGTGAATGAACATGTTTCAAATGCCTTTTGAAAATGTGTGTAGTTTTCCAAACTTCTCAGATTATTTCATAGCCATAAATATGTAACTGGGACATTGCCTTCAATTTATTTAACTTTCAGTGTCTTGATGGAGTGTGATTATGTAAATATATCACACTCATCTGCCAAAGTGAAATTTGGCTCAACAAACTTGGGTAACAATTAAAGCCAAACGTATTTCCAAATTAACAATTATGTATAGTTATTGTGGCCATATCAGTGTATTTTAGTAGGGTAAAAAATGACCTGTGACACCTTAATTTTAGAATAATACTGTTCTCCCTTTTTAGATATTTAAATTGGACAAAAATTTTATTTTAATCCGTAACAAATAAAGTTTAATCTGATATTTATCTGATATGAATAAATTGTATTAATATTTTGGTGGTAGAACTGCAGGAAATTTGGCTTCAGGATTTTGCTCATGCAGGTAAGGTTTACTTCTGCTCCATAAACAAGTAAATGTCTTCTCTATCATGCAGGTGCTTTGGGTAATACTTAGGTTGGGTGTACACCTTAGGTTGGGTGTACACCTTTCATGAACTGCATTTCATACATAACATTCGAAAAATCACGCTTCTGGCAGCTCCTGCATCAATGGCACTCTGCACTGAGGCCTGAAAAGGGAGACTGACCCCTGGTCAACCTAAAATATTCTTCTGCTCAGGACTTGAATACTGAAGACTTCAGTTCTATTTACTCAACTCTAAATCAACAATAGATCACAACGGTATTGTCTCGGGACAAACTCTGCCAACAATGTAACACTAATCTACTGATCTTATATTGCTAAGGTGACCATATTCTGGTTTTCAAAATAAGACACACTGGGGGCAGGTGGGCCCCTGCGGTGGGTGGGAGATTGTGGTAAGATTGTGGTAATGTGTATGTATGTGCATGAGGTGATAGTTACATGATTTTGTAGTATTTGTGAGCTATGTAAGTTTTAATTTAAAAAATAATCAAAAAATGAGTTTAACCCTGGTTACCTTGTACATAACACTTAATGTGTATATGGACATCAAATGGTATAAAATAAATCAGTTGTCTTTTAAAAATCCACAATTTCAGTAGGCACTTAGAAATTCACAAACTCCTTAAGATCTGATGTAAGCACACTGCAGATGTGAAAATACTGGCATGCTGTACTTTGAAGACGATGTGCTCACATTTTTTTCCACATCATGCCGTATTCCTTCCAATATGGTATTGCAGTAATCTATAAATGCACATTGAACATTTTCAATTAAATTTATTTTTATATAGCGCCTTTTGCAACAGCGTGCCTCAAAGAGCTTTACACAGAAAATTGAAGAAATCAAAGAATTAATACAAATGAATGAAGCCAGACA
>JABJVR010004450.1:0-14695 GCA_025773905.1 Chitala chitala
CCCCCCAACCCCCCCCGCCCCCCCCCCCCCCCCCCCCCCCCCCCCCCCCCCCCCCCCCCCCCCCCCGACATCAAATTTTAGTAGACATGCCTATTCTCACATCTAACATCTAAGAAAGAAGATGGAATGAACAGTGTTCAGTATTGATTTATTAGAAAATTGAATAGGTCATTTACTTATTCATGAAACAATTCCATATAACACTGAACTATCAGCAAGTTTAACATTTTTTTGTTCAGAGTGGGTACACAAAGACATGCAATCACAATCGCATTTCACATTGATTAATTTACAAGGTTATTTAAGTTGAATATATATGTTCTGCTGACGAGTTTAGTCTTTTTCAATTACAGGGGTTAGTTGGTGAATTGAAAGAAAGCTTTCATAGGTTAATGCATTGTAATCTATTAAAATGAAAAACACAGGGATATTTCCTGGTGTTAGAGGGTGATTTATCGAGTGCTACATTGGTTCTGATGCAGTTTTAGAGAAATAAATTACTTGCCTATTATTCTATTACAACTGAATTATCAGATGCAAATTGATTTAAAAATTGCAATCAAAAATCACAGTGTTCTAAAAATGGTTTGATTGGGTGCCAATACTTGGTACAAAATGGGTTTTGTTGAAAAATTGTAATGTCAGTGTGAATGTCAATTTATTTCTATACCACATTTAAGCACACCTTTGTTGACCAAAGTGCTTCACAAGAAGTAGTCATCACAAAGAAGTTATAGGAAAATATGCTAAACATAAAGTAATATAATAACAAAAACCATAAGAAATATAAATCCAATTAAAACAACCATGAAAACCTAAAATGAGAATTAAAAAACAATCAATGACAAAACGTCAGACAGAAAC
Source organism: Chitala chitala (assembly GCA_025773905.1). NCBI lineage: Eukaryota > Metazoa > Chordata > Actinopteri > Osteoglossiformes > Notopteridae > Chitala > Chitala chitala. Next base: position 865 of record JABJVR010004450.1, read on the forward strand.
ATAAGCAAATTTACAGGAAAACCGCAATCACTATGAATTGCCAAGAGCAATTTACAAAATTCATAATACATTAAAAGCCAGAGAAAATAAAAGTGCCTTAAGATGTATCTTAAACAGAGAAAGACAATGTGCTTGTCTAATACAAAGGAGAAACTCAATCCGGAATTTTGGTGCCATATCAGGAGTAGCGGCTGTTCAGTAGACCAAAGAAACGTGCTGGTTTGTGTGTTTCCAGAAGGCTTGAGATCTATGAAGGTGTAAAGTTATTTAAAGCTGTCTAGGTTATTAGTAAAATCTTGAATCTGATTCAAAAATGTACTGGGAGCCATTGAAGAGACTGTAGCACTGGGGTAATATGGTGATGCCTATGTGTCTTTGTTAAAAATTATACTGCTGCATTCTGAACCACCTGCAGTCTGGCCAGTGAAGCTTGGGCTACACCATCATACAGAGCATCACAGTCACCAATTCTGTCGGTGATAAAGGCATATATACCCCCTTTTCAGGTCCCTTTTAGTTAAAAATGGTATGATCCTAGACAGTAGCCTTATCTGAAAAACACTAAACTTGACAATGGAATTAATCCGCTTATCAAACTTTAGCCCATCACCCAAGATGAACCCCAGGTTCTTGACAGAAGGCTTGTAATAAGAATCTACAGCAGACAGGTCATAGTTCTACTCATCTTTAGCCCCATTTAATATGTTCCATTCTTTAAAAATCCTTCCACAATGTGATTCTTTTGAAACGTATTTGTTAAACAGTCACACATTTAAATCACAAGTCGAAATCTTAATTTCTGAACATGCAGGCCAATCATTTTTGTTTATCCTGTATGCCACTTTCTTGAACTTTAGATGACATATTTTGATGTCTTTTAGAACAGACCAGCCTGTTTTCAAAGTTGTAATAATACTTGTTTGTAGCATACTGGCAAACTCAATGTTATTCCTCTCTGTCCTTTATGAATATAACTTCTTGCAGAATTCAAAATGAGCCAATGAAATTATCTTCCCTCTTGCTGGTATTGTTTACAGCACAGAGCCACACGTCCCAGAATCATGACCAGTAATAACTCCCTCCTTGTTTAGGTGGTTCGGCACTAAATATGGGATGTGATCAAATCAGAAATGTTTGTTCATTAAGACTTTAGCATTCCTTATTACAGATTTATACTCTTGATATAATCACAATTCATGATGCCAGAAATGTTGCCTCAAACAATTTATTCTGCTTCAATGTGCCCCAAAAGACGCATTGAAATGAAATGAATGCATTAGTATATTTGGAAGGCAATTTTACGAATATATATATATAAGAAATACATATTGTATTCTTTGCTTTTGCTGTGCTAGTGTTACATATTGAAAAGTTAATTTTATTTCTAAAAATATGTGGTTTCCATTTCAGCTGTGCAGTGTTTATCAACCATGACTGAACTGTATCATCAAGCTGTCTGAGTCAAAATGTCCCTGTTGTGCCTAGTGTTAGTTTAATTGCATGGATATGTTTCCTTCAAGATACAAGCCAGAAAATAGCTTTGCCACTTGTTGTTCTACTCTGCGTTTTTGTCCTAATGCCTGTTCAGTTTCACCTGGGTTACAGACAAAACAGACAAAATAAATGTGAGTTGAAACATACGTTTCATTCCCGTAACACTCCTCTGTTCTGTCATGAGAGTCCGTTTGAGGATAGCCTCCAGGGCACCATAGGTTTTTATATGTTATATACATGCAAATTTGGGGAATATACAAATGAATTTGGAAATACCTACCATCAAAGTATAGCGAGAACAAACATTAAATCTGGGACATGTTGTTTTAACATTTCAATGTGAATGATTTTTAATCATTATTAACAGATTTGTATAATAAATAATAAACAGGTCAATTTTGATTTCTAGGTACACTGGCTCTTTAAGTGCCCTGAAACATGAGTTCTTTTCATCAGATGCTGGCTTTGCCTCGAGCTGTGTTAGTCATCAAAGAGAGCAGCATGTACCCACAGGAGGTGAGAAGTGTCCCACAGCAGGCAAAAAGACTGTGGGCTGCTCATGTAAGCCAACAGTGGGGTGCTCCTGATCCCACGGCTGACACTAAATGTATGCTCAAAATTAGAACTGTTTAATTAATAGAGGAATAGAATGTTGCAAAACTCAGTGGTATAAAATTAATTTACCATGGACAGCAACACAAAGATATAATGGATTTTATTTATGTTCATCTGAACTATTAGAATTAAAAAGGAATCTTATTGTGAATCTTATTGATCTTATTGTGCCCTGCAGTTAAAGTGGCAATGTCATGGTTTTATACCTGCTGCCTTTTGGTCCTCCCTTTGTCTATTAATAAACACAATAAACCAGGTGTTACAGTAGTTAGAGACTGTGTCAAGTGTAGTCTTCCAAGGACTATTCAAAGTTATTGTTTCAGTGACTAACAACAATAAGGAGGTCTAACACAGATATGCAAGCAAGAAACAGATTAAGTAGGAGCATATAAGGTACAAACATTTTAAAGTGGTTTACCTGAAAGTGGTCCTGAAGACTTCAGCTCTGGTATGTGATAGTTTTGATCAATGCACATATTTCAAATTACCTTTGAGCTAATTGTGTTTACCTGTTCACTCGTGATTGAACCAGCTCTGCTTTGCAGACATATAGTTCTTACTGCACTCTGTTTATATACAAACTCTCCAGGCCTACAGTCATTGTGCTTATAACTGCTTATAACTATAGCTGGGTCTACCAAATAGAAACGAATAGTGATTGGCAGCCACAAATTATGACATTCTAGTGCACAGAGTGCATGAAAAACGTTTAATGCATATTGTTATATTACCATTGCACTCAGACATTTATATACACTCGCTGTGGACTTGGATTTTATGACAATACTGGGCTATCAATTATTTCTCTGAAATGTCTTTTGTCTGGGGCAGAATGACTGTACAACATTTATATTTAATAGAAGAAAACCCAAAGAATTTAGTGCACAAGTCATGCCCATTGGCATTTTTGCTTCATCACTGACAGTTGACGTTAACTTTACTTATATATTGTTGTTTAGACACACTCTTCTAAAGCGTCTTTGTGAAACTCTGCTGTGAAAAGCATTATATAAAATTAACTGAATTGAATATTTCTGTACAATTTCAGAGGGGAATGTGATTTTAAATGTACACTTAACATTACTATAATACCGTATACTATATATAATATATGGATGTAAACAGAAATTTAAAATTAACAGGTACAGTGGTCTGTGGTGGGTTGGAGCCTTGCCCTGGGCGTCCCCTGCCCTGTGGCCTGTGCCTCCTGGGATGGGCTCCAGACTTCCCACAAACCTGAACTGGACAAGCGGTATAGAGAATGGATGGATGGATGGAGGTACAGTGGTCAACTAGCAGACAGCTTGTCCATAGTTTCCATATATAATAACACTATGTGTGGTATACAAACATTAGAATTTTTTAGAAAAGCACAGTCAACATTATGTTTTTAAACACCCATAGATAAAAACCCAAACTTGTGCTTAATTATTTCAAACATTATTATTATTATTATTAGAGTTAATTTTAATACACAGTACAGGCACTGTTCATTTTAATACGTGAAAGAATCACGTCCATGTATCGCAAGACCTATCATATTTGTGCTTTTAAAATAGTTCAAAACGTGTTTTAGTAAAGTGATTATTGGTGGGATTATTTTCTTACTCGAAACACAAACCCTAACCCTGTCAGACATACGTCCCACCTACCGTCCCGTGGCAAGCCACAGGTTGTCATCACCCCAGCTCCTCACATCATTCTCTGCCATCACAATTCACAGCGACACATTCCGTTCAGTACGCTAATCACACCCGGTTCGCATCTCCTTTGCCATTAGCTCACGTAGCAGTACTCCTCTTCATATTCAGCCATTTGCAAGGTACTGATTACTGTTAGTATTTCTGAGTGTTCATGATTAGGTTTGTTTGCTGTCTTTTTGTCTCCTTAATCCCAGCCCTTATTTGTACACCCAGCATCTGTTCTCTGAGCCTTTCCTCTTGTCTCTGTCCTAGACTCACTTTTCGCCTGTCCAACTCCCCTATTAGTTTTTTTGACTACAAGTAGTGAACTATGGTCTCTGAATTATTAAAACAGTGTCCATTCCTGCATTGGGCCTCATGGCTCAATGGGTAGAATATCAGGGTAGGATGTGGAAGTCTCCTGGTCCGAACCCCAGCACAGCCAGGTGTGGCCTTGAGCAAGACACTTTAATGCTTGCTCCCTGGGTGCCATAAGGGGCTGGCTGCCTACTGGTCCTCTCAGGGGATGGGTTAAATGCGGAGAAGTAATTTCCTTCTGGAATTAATAAAGTACTATTAAATTAAACCCAGTGCTCTGTGCTTGTTCACTGTCATGCATGCATGGCGATGCTAATGCCTCACCTGGGCCTTGTTATCTCCTGCTACTTATCTGCTCCAGCCGGTTCAGTCTGTGTGAAGTATTGCTTTCTCCTGCATCATACATTGTGATCCATTAGCCTAGTTTGGGGGTCCCTGTTTTCCCTTCTAAGTTATCTGTGTGTCTCCTTGTCCAGTACTGCTGTGCTGTACTGTCCTTTGTCATGTCTTTGGACTGACCAGAGTGAAATCCTGATGTCCTACCTGCCTTAGGGTCCTCGATTTACTTTGGGAATATTGCTCTGGCACAACTTTCAGTAAACTCCCCTTAACCTACATCTAGGTCTGTTGTTGGTGTCGTGACATTGGTAAAGTAATTAATTACAAAGAAAGGCTGATTGTTCCTATTAATTTGTTCCTGGTTTTATTGATCATCAAATTAATTTAAAATACAACTTTGGCCTTCAGGAGAGTGTGTGCATATATTTCACACTCAGAGTATCTACTAGCTGTCTATGAGCAGGTTCACAGCCACAGACAGGAAGAAGCTGCTACATCCCATTCACTGACATTCACTGAGTGCGGCTCCTTTATCAAGCAGTTGTTGAAAAGTCACTTCTGAGGAACGGCGCCTGTAGTTCAGACAGCATCGTGGCTACGGTGTGCTACAGATAACAGCACAGAGGTTAAAACCCTCTCTGATATGACCTTTTGAAACACTGCGGCTATAAAATAGTTTCCATCATAGTGATCACCAGCATTAGAACAATTTAGGTTTAAAAAAAAAGGTAATCTGTACTTTGAGTTATTAAAAGCGTTTGATACAATTGCAAAGGCACTACGGTTTTGCATTTTAAATATGTGTAATAAAATTGTATTTTTATCTTTGTGGCATTTCTCACAAGATAAAGTCAGTTATTTTACTTTTTGCTCAGCATGAGATCAGTCTAAACACACGTTATTAACATGGCAGGCACATAAGAGCAGGTGACAGTATGGGCTGGTGAGTAGGATGCTGTATTACACAGCTGGGTCCATGCTGTGTGTGTACTAGGAGCAGGTGACAGTATGGGCTGGTGGGAGGGGTGCTGCGTTACACAGCTGGGTCCATGCTGTGTGTGTACTAGGAGCAGGTGACAGTATGGCAGGTGGGAAGGGTGCTGTGTTACACAGCTGGGTCCATGCTGTGTGTGTACTAGGAGCAGGTGACAGTATGGGCTGGTAGGAGGGCTACTGTTTTAAACAGCTGGGTCCATGCTGTGTGTGTACAGTTTGTATGGTCTCCCTGTTCTTCTGTGGGACTCCTCTGGGCTCTCCATCCTGAAAACTTGCAGTACAGCTGAGTCGGATTCCCAAAGCTGGCCCTGCAATGCACAGCTGCATCATCCAGGTGTGTGCTGTATTATCCAGGCGTCCTGTGATGCCTAAATTGGATATTCTTCTGGGATAATGAATGAAAGAAAACGTAATCACTGTAATCCCACGATCTGTGCAGTGGGTCAGGATCTGGGCTGAGGACTTGTTAGTGAAAGGATGATGAATGTGGACAATTCAATGCAATCTGGGAAATCGCACATCAGTTTAATGGAGCTTGTAAATATGATTGCAAACTTCTCTGGGCTCTCTAATGCTGTGGTGTAAAAACTGCATGCTCCATCTTTAACTTTTACTTCATTGTCACCATAAGGCTTTTAATGATCCCCAAATTATGTGTGGAAAAATATTACGTATTGAAACATTTGAAACTGCATCAGCTAAATGTTGAGCCTTGCCATGTTTTCTTTTGAGATGCTTGTGTCTCCAATGTGTTTAGTTTGCAGTGGATGGCACAAGCACAGTTTTGGGAGCCTGAGAAATTTCTATGACAGCAGTAAAATACAGAGTAGTTTCACGCTGACACCCAGATGACATACCACCATGGTCAAATGTTCTCTCATGACCCGCAGGGTGAATCTTTCTGTTCTTCATTTTCTGAAAAAGGTTAACTTTGGAGAACTGTGACAAGCTATACTGACAAGGTTAAGTTTGGAGAACTCTGGCAAGTTCTACTGATACAGTAACCTCTGGAGAACCCTGACAAATTGTACTGATAGGGCGAAACTCTCTGATAATTAAAACATCTCTATAAGTATGATTATAACTGGTCCATTGAAGAACTTAGGTTATAATGCAGGAGCTCGTTCCAGGACCCTGTGTCTTATATTAAAGAAAGCAGTAGAATAAAGAGTTAGTAGAAGTGATGGAATGGTTAGCAGATTTGATAGATTTGAGCATTTCATTTTTGTGTTGCTTATAAAATTTTATATGATCCTAAAATCTCATGTCATCTGTCCATACCACATTGTCATTTATGAATTGGTAATGTTGAGAACAAACAGTTGAAGCTTCATGTGCAAACTGAACAAGAAACCCGTGTGAGAACGGATACAGCTAATGAAACTTTTAATCAAATCATTTGGCAGGAAACTGGAACTTCACTCTTCAACAAAATTTTTTATTAGTTAATGACTGCTATAATTACTCTGTATGTATTTATAAGTTTACCTTCTGCTGCTATAGTTAAATATGAAACTAGTGTGAGAAATTCACAGACTGGGGAATTCAAGTGAATTGAGGTTATTCAGGCAAAAGTCAAAGTTCAGAAGCACATCTTAAATCCATGCCTGATGAGCAAAAAGTTGGGAAGCCAAGGAATCAAGTCCTGGATGTAGACAACAAAAGGCGAGCACAAAACAGGAAGCAGAGGCAGACACAAATAACAAATGAGGGTCAGAAAACCATACCATATTCACCGTCTACAGAGCAACAACGTCACAAAGTCCTCTGGTTGAATAAGTCCTTAAATAGCTGGAGGTTAATGAGTGACAGATGGACGTGTGTTTGTGTTGATTGAAGCATGGCTGAATTTGCGTCTTTGCAGGCTTTGTTGTGTCACATAACATTTTCCTTACTGAAATGCCTGGTGTAACTCAGCTTGTCAACAGAGAGGAGTCTGTGAATTAGGTCAAGGTTCTCAAGGTCCTGCTGGTGTGTTGATGAGTCTACACAACACCCACTGACACAGTCACTGTGTCACATTTCTGTTGTATAAACTGGGACAGCAGCCATGTAACAGGGACAAGACAGTTCAGCTGATTTTTATGTTTACAGTACTTTGACCCACATCTTCAAACAGAAACAAAAGATAAGTACATCCGTCCATTCATTTTCTGCACTGCTTATCCTATGCAGGGTCTTGGGTGGGGATAGCTGGAGCTTATCCCAGGGAGCTTAGAACACAAGGTGGGGGACACCCTGGATGGGGCGCCAACCAATCACATCCCATGAATACATTTGAACACAATCAATTTTAATTATTAATGACTAATAAGTCAAAAATTGGAAATAAAAACAAAAGTATTTGATCAACAGAAAATGTAAATGATTAGTTAAGATCACCATCTTCATTATAAGTATTATGGTATATTAACCTGTTATACGTTAACACAGTAAAGCAAGCCTTAGACAAGTCTGTTCAGCCAATCTAGAAGTTCTGTTCATCTTCCTGTTCTTTTTTATAGGATTTCATTTTTCAGTTTGATTCCTAAAGCCAAAGTATATTGATTGAGAACATAAATAGGAATCCTTGTACAACTGCATATCCAAGTACTTGTCTAATCATGCAGTAGCAGTGCAGTGCATAAAGTCATGCATAAATAAGTGAGGAACTTCAGGCAATGTTCATATTAAACACCAGAATGGATTAAAAAAACCCTCATTGATTTGTGGTCATAGCATGAGTGTTGGTGCCCGATAGACAGGTTAAAATATTTCTGTAACTGCTGATCTCCTGGGATTTTTATGCACAATGCTCTCTAGAGTTTTCTGACAATGGTGTAAAAAACAACAGCATGAAACAGCAGAACTGCAGAGAGAAACACCTTGATGAGAAAGGTCAGAGAAGAATGGCCAGACCGTATTTGAGTTGACAGAGATGCTACGATAATCCCTCTCTACAACTTTGGTGAGCAAAAAAACAACTGCAAATGCACATTTTGAAACTTGAGATGGATGGGCAACAACAACTGAAGACCATGTCAGGTTCTACTCAGCCAGATAAAGTGAGCTGAGGCTCTGTACTCACTGTAGCCTGAAGCTGGACAGATGAAGATTGGAAAAACTTTGCCTGGTCTGATCAATTTTGATTTTTACTGAGGCACACGGATGTTAGAATTTGGTGTTGACAGCATTGCGTGATGGACCCAACCTGCCCCTGTGTCAACAGTCCTGGCTGGAGTGCTGGTATAATGATGTGGGAAATGTGTTCTTGGTACACTTTGAGTCCATTTGTTAGACCAACACCAGGACACCAGACAGAGTGTAACCCACTTACAGAGCAAGAAACTTTATTTTAAGCACAGAGTGGTAAATGCAAATCGTCAGGCCAAAGATTAAATCGTTACTTCCAGGAGGAAGTTGTACTTCCAGTTAGACTGTCAATGGCAATCAATACACAGAGGATAAAACCAAAGGGTTTAGGTGGAACTAAGAGAATGTGTGCATACCAGGATGGGGAATGATTCACTAAACACAAGGAGTTCAAATTTACCCAACTTTCAATAGTTGCTTCCAGCATGATAATGTACCATGTTACAAAGCAAAAACCATCTCAGACCAAGTTCATGAATATGACAATGAGTTCAGTGTTTTTAGTGACCTTGCCAGTCACTGTATCTGAATGCAATAAATGACATTTTGGGATGTGGTGGAACAGGAGATCACAGCATGAATGCACAGCTGACATATGTGGAAAAAATGATGATGTAATAATGTCAACATGGACCAGAACCTAAAAGAAATTTTTCCAACATTTATGAAGTCCTCATTCTATTTTGAGAGCAGAAGGGGACTCTAGCCAGTGTTGGTATAGTGTTCCTGAATAAGTGCTCTGTGAGTGTATAATGTTCTTCAGTTTGCATGTACAGATTTGGCATTGTTCATTGAACTATACAACTTATCTTGGAGCAACTACACAATCACAAAAAAAACATGCACAAGATATGAGCTTTAGGGTAATCACTCAGAAGAGAAAGCTGGCTTGGCATTTGAGGTAAATCAGTTAAAATGGTGTTAAAATGGTTGACATCATGCTTAATTAAAGCTGTTACAGAATTTTAGTTAGTAACCATCCATCCATCCATTATCTTAACCACTTATTCCTGGTGAGGGTCGCGGGGAAGCCTGGAGCCCATCCCAGAGCACATAGGGCGCAGGGCAGGGGACACCCAGGGCGGGGGACACCCAGGGTGGGGGACACCCAGGGCAGGGGACTCCCAGGGCAGGGGACACCCAGGGCAGGGGACTCCCAGGGTGGGGGACACCCAGGGCGGGGGACACCCAGGGCGGGGGACACCCGGGGCGGGGCGCCAACCCACCACAGTTAGTTAGTAACATAAATCAGCAATTAAAATAGTTTGCTTTAGGCTACGTGTAACGTCCGCGAACACAGAGTAAGAGGCAGGATCACGATGTGCAGAGGAGACGTCTTTATTTTCACAAAAAAGGTTAATATCAGGGGCATTCGATAGAGAAGTGGTCATCAGAAACAGCAGGGGTCCAAAAGCCGGTGAGGTCAATCCAGGACAAAAACAGGGATGGAGAGCACAGGAGGTGGAGGACCAGGGCAGGAACAGGGACTGGAGGAAACACAGGGAAAAAAGAACAGAAGACAAGTAATCGCAGAAACGCTCGGTACGGCACGAGGGCTCAATACTTGGCACTGAGCTGCCGTCTTTGGGATTGTTTTAAACTATGAACTGTAAATCTGCAGGGCCAGCGGTTGCTAATCACTGGGTGTAACGCTATGCAGATTATTAGATAATTTTATGGATTCAGTATTACTGAAACTCTCGTAGTGCTAAGTTCAGTTTTGTCAGTGTCAATGATTTCATATTTAAAACTTTAAAACTTGTACCACTGTGAAAATGTGACTGGTATAAGGGCTTCTGTTTGTGGCTGGATCATGTTGGTTTAATTTAATATGCAGCGACTGGCCAGATTCCATTCTGTCTAGTGTGGCAGCAGTTTTAGTAGGTCATTGGTGGTCAGACTTCAGTTCAATTTATTATAGACCCCACAAAGCACTTCATAGAGGCATACATTTCATGGAGTTTTGATCATCCTTGATAGATGGGGCAACTGAAGGTCAGGGTAAAGATCATACAACCTACATTTGTTTTCATGCCAGTAAGCATCGTTAAGGAATAAAGTTAACAAAACAATGAAAAGTACGACTAATTATCTGGTTAAATAAATAAAAAATACTTATTTCACACTCATTTACCCAAGGACCTAAGTCCTTCCATTCAGTTGCACCAGATGTACCATGTGAGACATGTGGCACAGACCCTTCACCGTTGTGTTGGGGAGTCTGACTGGAAGACAAAGTCACTAATGTTGCCACTTTGTCTTTGGCAACAGTGTGATATATAAGTCAGTGTGACAGTCTCTGGATATGCTTGAGGTTTTCAAATCTGGGTTTCAATAGACATCCTTTTTTGTTGTTCCCAGGAAATATCTCATAGTGTAACGGAGGCAGAAAGGCTTTTGAAGTTGACTCGGTATCCAGGGTGCTCAGCAGGGTGTCGTCTCCAAGAAATCATCCTGCATAACTAGACAGAGTCAGTTCACAAAAATATCCCAGCAAAGGACCTTATACAAGAGTCTGTTAAGATTCCTGTATAAGTTCTAATTTTACCATTAAGTCCAGCAAATGTTTTGACCCGCTATGCAGACTGTCTCCATTCTGTGTGATGGGGACTGAGGGTGGAGGAGGCGCTGGCTACATCTGCACAGAACCTGCTGGTGCTAAATGAGACAGTGGTGGCAAAGAGTCAGCCCAGCTGTTCCCCATCTACACCTCTGCCCTTTGACACCTTGGGGTTACCCTTATATTAAGAATACTGTACATTCATTAATTTCACATTTTTTCTTGTTTTTTCCCTTTAACAAACCATTCAACATCCACAACATAATACATGACCTCAGACCAGTCTGCCAGCTGCCAGTCTACAAGGGTTGTCCTCACCAGCTGTTGAATTTCAGGTCCCAGTCCTTTCTGGAAAAGGGAAGTCTGTGCCCTTGTGCATTCTTTCTCAAATGACAAACCCAAATAGTAGTATATCATGTCATAGAAACGATTTGACCACCCCTGGACACTGTCATCCTCTTTGTGTTTAGCTAATGTGAGCTTAAAATAGTTGATGTCATGTTTATACATGTTTTCCAAAACTGTTCCTGCCTTTTCTCTCTGCTTTGTCTACACCCATTGTTCTCCATTATTCTCCAATCACAGTCTAATTTACAGCTTAACACTTGGACCCATTCTCTACCACTGGGCCAATACATATCATTCAAGTCCTTTAGGGCTTTGAAAATCTAGTGCCCTCCTAACTATAGTGGATCATACCTCCTACAGTTCATGTGAGTTCCACTGTAACCATTTGGATTGGCCATTTCGTTTAGTGGGGCCATGAGTACTGTGCCTTTCAAACCAACTGCTGCTGTGTTGGCCATTGTCTCTACGCAGTGTTTACCCTCACCACCTTCAACCTGTTCTCTCTTTTCTTCTTCCTTTTCAGTATTTTCATCCTGGTCCCGTGACTTCCTGTTGGACCAAACACAAGGGGAGGTAGGGAGCATACACAGGTGTCTCTTCCTTCATCCTCAAACAGGGCCCTGCAGCTTCAGACTCCTCTCCTTTTAAGACCATGATGAGCAGCCCACTCTGTGCTTCCACTTGTTTCTCTATTTCCAGCTTATCCACATGTCTCTCGGCCTCCTCCAGAGTTTTTGGTGCTACGACAGCTTTCCACAAATAAAACATATCTAGTCTATACAGCCCATTAGATCCACAACACCCGCTCTTTCTTCTCTCTAACATTGCACATACCCTGCCCAATATTTCTGGATGAAGTGCCCCTTCTGAGATCCAAACTTTTTTTGTTTGTTGGTGCCACTCCGTACGTACTGTTTTAGCTTCAACTACTTGGGCAAATCTTATTTTTACCATCTACATTACAGTTTTTTTCTTCACTCTTTCATCAGTGCTAATGTATCAATCTTATCCACCTCTATCAATCATTAGCATTAGCGGTAGATGGATTTTAACTGACAATATAATCCATATTTATTCATTTTTATCAACCAAACCCCAAAGCAAACCTTCAGTCATTCTTTTCACCTGTGGATTAATATGCCACGCAAATTTGTTACATTTTAAGACACTTTAACTGTGTATATAGCAAGTCAGGCCAGGGTAAGAATTCACAATTTCGAATAAATTTCAACAAGTGCTTACCCAAAAATATTAATTCCTGTTCTCCTTTCCCAAAGTTACAGTATAATACACACCACATTCTTTTATTAATGCATACACAACTTTTAAGATATTTCATTGCAGTCTTTAAAAATGTTCATGTCCTGTTGACGACACTGCAACTAAAAATTACCATATTCCAACAGTACTTGGTTTGCTGGAATTGACATAGGACTATCTTAGAAGGTCAATGTCCACTGGTACTGGGCAAAAACAGGACTGGGAATTTAGAATTTCTTGCCATACTGGACAAATGCCCACAAAGGGTTAAGAGTCAAAATCTAAAAAACATTGATTACTAAACCCACACAAGCAGAACACAAATAAATTATAAGGTACCTTTCACTCAATGTCATAGCAATGTCATCTTCAAAAAAAAAAAAAAAAAAAAACCTAATTTAGATCACTGCAACCTGCTGTCTCTCTCCATCTAAGCACAACCACAGGTATTCAGACTGCAAACACCTGGTACTGCCAAAATCAAAATCACCTTGGATTCCCAAGGGTCCATCCACACACAGTCACACAAACTAACTACACAAGCAAGTCAGGCGTACAACATCAAAGAGGAGACAACAACGAAAAGAAAAATGGGAGAATAATACAAGGACCACAAACACCAAATTAAAAGCCAAAATACACACACACACACACACACACACACACAAAAGAATAACAGAAATCATATAGGAGAAAAAGACAAAATCAAACACATAATAAAAGATGGAAGAAGATGGAATCATGTAATTGGTCAGTACCTTGTACATTCAAGGCACAAATAAACTTTTACACATTCTTATTCACTACAAAAACAGGCCACATAAGAAATCATTGAAATGAATGATAAATTAATTAAACAATACTAGAATTATTAATTCAAGCTAATGAAATCTTATATAGGAATAATTATTGTCAATTAACATAACTGTAAATTAATCAATATAGAATTACCAACTGATTATAACTATAATCATATTACAATATGATTATACAGCAATTACAATAGTATAATTAAACAGATTCATATAGTAACAGACTAAAGATAAATGAGATAAATAATCATCCAGAAAATGAAAAAAGTATATAT
>JABJVR010004451.1:0-2500 GCA_025773905.1 Chitala chitala
GGGGTTGTCTCTGGATTTAAAACCGATAAGGAGAGTCATAAAAGAGAAGAGGGAGCTCTCTTCTAATTCCTTTCCAAATTGGAGATTTCATTTTACTGAGACTGTACTGGTGGCCAGACAGTCTCTCCATCAGTTTTAGTGATAGCAGCTTCTGCACACTCTTCATTCAGGATAGCTGGAGAAATGACTGAGTTGGCTTGGAGGGGGGGTTCTCAGCCCACAAAGGTCTAATTAACACACTGAGGTTGATGACCTCCTGTCTCGTTAATGCAGAACCACCCCTCCCCCCCACCATCCAGCATGCCTAACTACTATTCCATATTGCTCCTTTAAAAGCAATTTTGGGAGAAGGACAGGTCATCTTGTATTTCACTGGTTTTTAGCCCCCATCTGCACACAAGCACCTCAAAGGGTTTTCCATAAGGAACCGCCTGTGGGACAGACTGACACACGGTAACTCAACACGACTTCCTGGTGTCGCGCTGAGCGTCAGCGAGGAGCTATTTTATGGGACAGGAAACAGTCCTGACTGCTGTGCCATCCTCTGTTTTCGTCGAAATTTGTTTTTGATTAAGGGAAAGCCAAGCAGGTTTTTTTGAAGTAATATAACCTCATGACAGACATGGTGTCCACTCTCCAATGGCAAGAGTCCATTCAAAGGTGTTTCAATCGATACACCACCGCATAACAGTGACACACAATTCTGCTTCATTTGCGACCACTTTGTGTACCCTTTTAAGCAACTAAACGCAGGCTTGTTAAATGTTAAATGATTATTACTGAACACATGTTCACGAATAATCACTTAACAAAGAGATTAAAATGATTTGAGAGAAGGTCCACTCCCTAACGGATGTAAAGTTACTGTAGTAACTCACCATCTCACCATATGACCAAGTAATTCTATTGTATTCCATTCCAGAGGGAATGGATGCACTTATATTGCTTTCATCTTTCCATGGAGGCAGAAGACATCTCACTGATGGACAGGTTATTGCATTGCTTTAACCTATCCAAGAGGAGCCGCAATATCACTGCCACTCTGATGATCCATGTCTCGATATGTCCATCCCACTCTGTGCCTGGACGTTCCAGGCAGGTCCAAAGGAATTCCTCTGTCCTTGGTCCTAATTCCACCCTTTGAAACGATCCTTCAGCTGTCACGGGACACTTGAACGCAAGGAGAAACCCAACACTCCGGTCAGAGCACACATCATGTAAAGAAAAAAGAAACCAATCTGCTTTCTGTGCTCTGATGTTTTTAGCTTTAAAAAGTCAGGTTTTGTCTTACATTTCACTAATGTCTGATCTGTAATGACTGAAAGTTGTAAAAGCCTCAGTGATTTTACAACTAAAGGCCCTGGTCGTAGCAGCAAAGGTGGATGTTTTTTCAACATCACTCGCAGTTCAATGAAACAGGATTTAAAGGAATGAGCTGAAAATAAAAACAATGAATGAACCAGTCACCCCCACCTCACTAACTCTGGATTTTGGATGTAGACGTTTGTCTTTTAAAAGTCATTTACCATAAATAGCTTTATTACCCCTCTTGTCTTGGCAATGAGAAGAAAATTATCTTGAGTGAAATGAATAGAGGACTTTGAGCTTGTATTCAGGACGTCTGCATTGCCTTTTTTGCCATAAAGGCCCATAGTGTGTCACGGGGCCGTCTGAGGGCATGAATCATGAAGTTGCCCTGGTGAGGTGACCTTTAACCCAGACGACCAGGGCTGACACACATCTCTGTTTTTACCGTTTCCTTATTTAAACCTTCTACCGTGCTCCGAAGACTGGTGTTGTTGGGGGCAAGCACTGGGGGGTGCATTCTGGGATCATGCAGGGGTAGGGGGGTGGTAAAGCTAAAACATCACATCAGCATTGTGCTCCTTTGTAACGAGTGCACAGGCTTCTAACAGGCAGCTTGTGTGGGGTCTGACAAACGGCCTGACTCTTCCACTCTTAAAAAAGCCCAAGTCGTCTGAGTGAATCATACTCCGACAGTACAAATTCCCAGCTGGTGTCACCATCATAGTCACCTCGGAGACCAGGCTGTTTCTACCTTGTCCTCTCACATGTTTGAATGACATGAGAATGGTCCTTGGGGAGGAATCAGCCTTTAATGTCATTGTAAAACTAATCCACCGTGGCAATGATAAATGTGTCAACAAACTGAAGGTCAGGTACAGTCCTGGTTGAATTACTGGCTCTAGTGAGCAGCTTATGGACTGCACCTTCACAGCACCTCAGGAGACAAAGAAACAGACTACCAGGAACAATGAAGACCTGTGCACATGCTCTACCTTAAGCCCTAGCTCTGACTGAGAGCGTGTGTGAGATCTTATCAGTGCCATCTCACCTGCAGTGTTCCATACGTCCCATGTCACTCATGCATTTGTATACTGCAAGGTCGCAGGAAGTGGATATGAACGGAAACAGTCGGCAGCCCAAAAACCACGTTTCAGCCCGACAAGTGATCGAAGAGCTTGAAGCCTGCCTTGTG
>JABJVR010004451.1:7500-11332 GCA_025773905.1 Chitala chitala
CCGCAAGCCATGCTGCTTAACGAATTGAGAAATTAACACCGAGATGGGGATTTGTAAACTGAGAGGTTTGGGGGGGGCAGTGATCTGTGTGAATATTAAAACAGGTATCAGGGAGTGAACCTGTAGCTGGAGCAGCCTCAGCAGAAGAAAAACAGTCTATTAGCACTCATTTATAATTCAGCTCATACAAAAGGGGATGTGGCTCGGGCTGGGGGGGGGGGCTTCTATGGCTCTGAACGTGTCAAGCAGGTGGAGTCAGCAGAGCCACACATACACAAACACACACATACACACAACCTGCCGTAGAAATGAAAGAAAAGTGGGAAAAAATACATTTAGATTTTACCCATGCACAAAGGCATGATGAACAATCCACAGTGGAAGATTAAGGCTAAATGACACGTAATACATAGCAGCACACAGCAGAATGACACTTTTCCCCAGCCCATAACACATCATACACATTCATTTCAAACAAAGAGATAAAGTGGTCATGTTGCCCCTAGATCTGTGAGTCTTAACCTTGGTTTTCCAGCACAGATATGAAAGGTTCTGCTGCATTTCCTGAAAAAGGCTGCTCACTTCCTCATATATTTGCTTATCTGTCAAGATCGCCTCATCTCTGCGGTGCAGGTGCAAAATCAAGTCTTAACATCACAGTTTCACTGGATCCCCATATGGAAGAATATTCCCGTGGCAACCACTGAGACAGAATTCTCTAATCCATTTACAAAATACTAATATATAACAATTCATTTTGTACTTGGGTGTGAGCGGAAGTATGGATGTTGTATTGCAGTAGGAAAAGTGAAGTACATTATTAAATAACACGACTGATCTGTTGAATCAGATCTTTGTCTGTTATATAGCCATAGAGAAGTTTTGCAAAATTTACTTATTCAGTCCACCAAAAATTCAAAAGTGGCTGTGAGCAGCGTGTCAAAAGAAGCTGTAAAGTTCAGGTGAATATGATGCTCATTGTTTACTAGTGTTCATGTAAACTGAGATAAACAGAAACCATAAAATTACAAACAGAAAACTAACGAATCTGCCACATATAGACAGATCACCATAATAACAGTGCATATATAACAACGAACACTGATACCGCAGCTAACATTTTAAAAAATCTGTGTATCTTAAAGGTAAATTGCCTTCAGCATATGTATTCTTAAATTATTCAACTAAATACAAACAACACAACATTTTAAACGGAGTAAGTATCTTCAATAGACTCATCATTTATAAACATAGAATTTCAATTGTGATGAAGAAGTACATGAAGTGTTTTGAAATGCGCTTAAAGGTATTTATATACTGTATGTAAATGTCCCATGATTGGGTTCACATGTATAAAAATTAGTCTCAATATTGGACCTGTAAATGTGACACATGTGGAAACTGAGATTGACAGAACATCGAACACCTAAATTAAAATTTAAACTTGTGCTCCTCTCCAGTGGAGAGATTTCGATCAAATCCAATTTTAAAGGGTTAAAATTGCTTGTTTTTCCTCTTTCTTTTCATTAACCCATTTTTTATTTGTCTGGAGGCTCTGAAGTCATGCATGCCACTAAACACATAAATCATTAATGAATTGACTTACCAGAGATTGAAGAGCTGGGCCCTCTTACACTTTACATGGAACAAAGGACGGTGATTTAGGCCACATGCGTTCCTATCCTTTGTTTTGTCCTTGGAGATGTAGGAAGCCCATAATTAAGCCCAAGACAGTAGCCCAACCAGTGGTTTGATTGGGAACTCTTAGCTCATGTGACCCAATCTCCAGTAGGTCCTCGCACCCCCAGTGTTGCCAGAGTCATCAATACTGCATGCCTTCAGAGGCACCCGCTGTTATTATGGCATGCCTCTGTGGATCGCCAGGTTATGGGTAATTTCATTTGCTACATTGTTATGATTTTGCTTAGCAAACAGTTTTATACAAAGCAACGTGTGCATGTTTCGTTTGTATGTTTTTCTGCAGCTGGATGTTGTGCTTAAAGCGTTCCTATTAAATATTTGACAAACGGCAGAGCTCTTGGGATTGAACTGGGACACAAAGCCACGTCTTTGACCATTGTGTTAGCTGGACTTTAAATGAACATCATGAGACAGCTATGTCCTGTTGTTGGTGATCTCTGTCAGTATCACTGACAAAACCTAAACCTTCTAATCATTAAGTCAAGTCTAATCAATGTCTGAGGAGAAAAATGCCTGTATGTTTGTCCACTGTTTCTAAAGCTTTGTCTAGTTGTAGTCTATTCAACTTTGGACCTCAGTTATAAGTATTCTTTGTAGTTCATTTATTAGCATTGCAGCATGGTTACACACACTTATGGACAAATCTGTTGGTTCCCTTCCATTAAAAAACAAAAACCACAATGGTCACTGAAATAACGTGAAACTGACAAAAGTAATAATAATGTACTTTCCAACAAATTCGTCCATGTGTGAATAACTTTGGGTCTGATATCAACATCTGCAACGAAACAAACTGTGGTCAATGACACATATAAGATGGCATCCATATGGGGGGTTTATTTTTGGGGCGGTGGTTGCTAGCTTACCATTTCCCTTGAGATTTTGCTCGTCTACATGATTAACATGCTTTAGATCAAATTTGTAAACACAGCATCCCAACGCTGTTGTGCCCTACTGTATGTGTGTGTGTAAAACTGACCAATTTCCCACTGTCTGTATATGAACAAGGGTTTTACACATGCTGAAGACAATGGTGTGGCTCTGGAATTGAATAACCAGATATGGGCACACAGAAAAGGTCAGCGTATAAAAAACGGCTATTTATGAGCACAACAGCTGTATCCTGCAAACAGCTAATTATAATAAGTGTGGAACGTGCGGCTGGCCCACCCAAAAGTGTGTCAATACAAGAAATGGAAATGAGCGTACGTAAATATTCATATACCATGTCACTCAGTAAAACTGATTTTACTATAAAATATTCTGTACATTAAAAATACAACAAACTGATGTTAATTTGGCCTTGGAAGCTGAAAGCAAAGTAAATAAAAGTGAGTGAGTAAGGAAAGCAATAACCTGGCAATCAGTGCTGATCCACCCTGTTATCTAACTGCCATCAGCTGTTCAATCAGTGCTGATCTACCCTGTTATCTAACTGCCATCAGCTGTTCAATCAGTGCTGATCCACCCTGTTATCTAACTGCCATCAGCTGTTCTATCACACGGACTCAAGAGTGTTATAGACAGGACAATGTGTGAAGTCACATGGACTCAAGAGTGTTATAGACAGGATAAGGTGCGAAGTCACGCGGACTCAAGAGTGTTATAGACAGGACAAGGTGTGAAGTCACGCGGACTCAAGAGTGTTATAGACAGGACAAGGTGCGAAGCCACGCGGACTCAAGAGTGTTATAGACAGGATAAGGTGCGAAGCCACGCGGACTCTAGAGTGTTATAGACAGGATAAGGTGCGAAGTCACGCGGACTCAAGAGTGTTATAGACAGGACAAGGTGCGAAGTCACACAGACTCAAGAGTGTTATAGACAGGACAAGGTGCGAAGTCACACGGACTCAAGAGTGTTATAGACAGGACAAGGTGCGAAGTCATGAGGACTGAAGAGTGTTATAGACAGGACAAGGTGTGAAGTCACACGGACTCAAGAGTGTTATAGACAGACCAAGGTGCGAAGTCATGCAGACTCAAGAGTGTAATAGACAGGACAAGGTGCAAAGTCACACGGACTCAAGAGTGTTATAGACAGGACAAGGTGCAAAGTCACATGGACTCAAGAGTGTTATAGACAGGACAAGGTGCGAAGTCACACGGACTCAAGATCAAAGAGTGTTATA
>JABJVR010004452.1:0-14694 GCA_025773905.1 Chitala chitala
TATCTGTTGTGCTATACTGTGTTTCCCAGTACATTTATCTGTTGTGCTATACTGTGTTTCCCAGTACATTTATCTGTGGTGCTATACTGTGTTTCCCAGTACATTTATCTGTGGTACTATAGTGTGTTTTCCAGTACATGTCTGTGGAGTACTATACTGTGTTCCCCAGTACATGTCTGTGGGGTACTATACTGTGTTTCCCAGTACATTTATATGTGGTGCTATACTGTGTTTCCCAGTACATTTATCTATGGGGTACTATACTGTGTTTCCCAGTACATTTATCTGTGGGGTACTATACTCTGTTTCGCAGTACATTTATCTGTGGGATACTATACTGTGTTTCGCAGTACATGTTTGTGGGGTACTATACTGTGTTCCCCAGTACATGTCTGTGGGGTACTATACTGTGTTTCCCAGTACATTTATCTGTGGTGCTATACTGTGTTTCCCAGTACATTTATCTGTGGGGTACTATACTGTGTTTCGCAGTACATGTCTGTGGGGTACTATACTGTGTTTCGCAGTACATGTCTGTGGGGTACTATACTGTGTTTCCAAATTTTGACCAGTTTATTCAATAAAGAGAAGTCACATATGAAATTTAGTCCACACTTTACAGTTACATAGCCATATATAAGCCTCCTAGATAGTTTGTTTATATTAAAAGGTAGAGACAGAACTAAGTAATTTCAAAATGTTACACAACTGCAAGTGTTTTCTCTGTTTAGGTGAATTTAAAGAAATGTTTCCCATTGTGTGTACCCATGCAGTCGATCTGTTGAAGTCTTTCTGCCAAACACATATTCCTGGTACACCCTTTCTCTGTGCATCTAGTGAGGGTGTAGTTATCATCCTTGTTTCTCTGCCACTTGAATCAGTCCGTTTAGCCACTGCTCTGTGAGCTAGCGTTGAAATGTCCTTTGGCAGGTTTGGGGAAGGGTACCTCCTAATTGATCTGTAGGAAGTACAGTAATAGGTAGTGTGACTTGTTAGTTTATCTTTGAAACGTGGAAAGTCGCCTGCAAGGACTGTGGTGGACAGCCTCGTTAGACAGGGCTCCTTCTGCCCAGGGTCAACTCTCTGACTCCTGGTGTCAGATGGCACATCAAAGGAGACAGGGATGAGCGGAGGTGTTGTGAAATATTGAACATCTCCACAGCACTCTACCAAACAGCCCGCCTCACCCCGCTTCTGCGTGTGGCTTGCCTCTCTCCCCCCTTCCCCCCAGAGGCAGGTACACCAGCCATGTCTGGAGGAAGGCTGTAGGGAGAGCTAATGCTCAGCAGGACTGGGACTTAAGCCTCTAATGAGGAAGATGAAGTAAACAGCATGGGGGGGGGGACACTGGGGTTCCAGAAGGAAGACTCTTTAAACAGCGTCAGCGCATCCAGCTCAGAAGCTGCTATCCAAGTACTTCAATGTTTGTGCCATACTTCTAACATCACTTTACCGTTAGCAGATACACTTTTAAAGACCAAAAACGCTACATGTTAGTTGGGTTCTTTGTATGTACATTCTAAAAGCTAGCGATGCTAAGAATTGGCAAAGTCCTGCAACGTTTTGTTTTCAGCCTTCAAGTATTTTTGTTCTCCATCTGTGGCGCTGAGAGAGTGTGTTTAATTTGATTCGAGCTTGTCTCCTCTTATGGCTGTTGGACCGGTGAGCTTGCACAGTCTACGGGATGGATGTTATCACTAGACTTTTATTTGAATTATGTAGCCTGTCCAAAATTTTGTTAGCCTCCATAATGTAATAATACTTTTGTAAAAAGCATTAATTTTTATATTAATTCTCCACTCTTGGCTATTATTCAGTGGTAAATATCTGTTACTGTTAGCAGCCAGTTATTTTAATACTTTCCGACTTATTTCCTATACGTCTGTCTGTAATAGTTAATAGAAAAGTACGGGGCTGTTTTTATTGCCGCATTATGCGTCCGATTAAACTTGCAGGTGTTCGTCAACGGTTGATCGTTGTAATATATGCATAGGAGAAAACCTGGTCTGGGCATAAACATCAGGAGAATTTAACTGTTCATTTAGACTATTTGTGTGCTATGAGACATCCACTAGTTCTTGTAGAGGATAGTGGCTTGGCTTTTTAAATTATATTTTTTAGGTTGTAATTGCACACTTGTTGCAACAGTCTTACTGCGTTGCACCGACTGCCATCTGTTCCACAACCCAACCAAGACCAGTCGTAATTTCGCAGAGGGGAAAAATATACTCTTTTTCTCTGGCTCTGGTTTCAAAGTTCCTCAGACAGATGTTGCTTTCAAATTTCAAAGGAGTCATTTTACGAGGTCCGGGCCCTTGATCATTGCAGTGGATAAGCTAAGGTCTTCACACATCTGTTGGAGAAGAGGGAAAAAAATGAGTGGAGGAATGGGTTTATAGAAGTTTGGTGGAAGTTTGACAATTCACACCTGAGCATTTTCTGAATCTCCATAATTAGTCTGCTGTCGTGTTACGGGGAAGTGAGCAGCATAACTCCAAAGGGGTGAAAGAGGTTATGGACATCTCCAGTTTAATAGGACCACTTTCTTTCATTGGCGTGTTTAGGCAAAGATCTGAAATGCCTTAGTCAGGCTCTGAGACGGACTTGGAAACTCACTCTGCAATTACTTTACAGCAGAGGTGGTCTTCAGCAAATGCCAGCTTGTATTTCGCCTTTCCCTTGCTTTCTTGTCAGCATTCAGCTGCCTGCAAGCCTGTGTATTTTTCAAGAGCTGCTCCGCTGCCCTGCCTTTGATGGGAGCCGTATAGAAGTCGAAGGTGTGAGCTCCTCTGGACGGTCCTGTGTGGTACGCACAGGGTGGGGCTTTGTTCCTGTCATGCCATTTCTGAACGCAAAGGCCTTGAGGTCTTCCACGTCGGTCTTGTTGTCAAGCTGTCACCGCTGGCATGGAAACGTCACACTGCCCTATCTGAAAGCCCTTTTTTTTGTGTGTGCTTCTAAGCCATAATGCAGTGTTTGTCAGTTTATATTCCCATCCATCCAATTGAAGTCATTCGTCTCTCTCTTTTTTCCTGTCCGAATGATTTGCCCCGCAAAGTCCCTTGGAAGTGTCACGCGTTGTCAGGTTTTTAATCATAAAATTACGTACATAAGAGGCATCACTCGCAAAACATACTTTTTTTTTTTTTTTTTTTGTTAGCATGGCCTGTTTGGTTTAGAACTTTTCAGCTGTGATGGCATATATGTCAGGAAGAGGTTTGTGATTCCTGCGGATCATGTGACGTGTGCTCAAAGTGAGACGAGGTTTCATTACTGTAGCAGAGAAACACAAGTGCTTAAACAGGCAAGCATGAGGTGACTAAAAAACACGTCGATCTGGTGATTCACAGCTAGGGAAAACTTGCCCGTGGGTCTTGCACCGGATGTAAATTGGATTTTGTATTGAAAGCCTTCAGGGCAACCTGGGTCTTTTCTTTTAATAACAACATTTATGAGACAAGTGTATGTGATTGCAAGTACCTCTTGGACCCTGGGGATTTTGCGGCTTGTAATTGAGATGCTTATGGTAAAGATGCTTTAATCTTGCAGGGGTTTTCCACATCTTAATTATCTTGTTAGGATCAAGTTAATTCACGTACTTGGCCAATTGTAGTGCAAATGAGGACCTCTTTTCTGCATGTGGCAAAACTATTATCAGTTGGCACGGAAAGTTTCACCCACTATCAACATATTTCAGTTTTATTTGCTGGTGGAGTTGGGGCTCCTCCATATCTCTTTAAGGTGTTTATCAGGAACATGGCATTGTAACAGTTAAGGAGGCACCTGTATAAAACAAGCTACCTATGCACACAGCTTTACACTTTCCCAGATTCACTCGAGTGCTTGCTGAACAGAATTCCAGCAGAGCACTGCCTAAAAGTTACGACAGCCAATCAGCAAAGTTCCAATCATTAACCATCAGACTAGTGGTCAGTGGTGGAGCCAGGGTGGCTCCAGCCACCCCTCAAATCTGATTGGCCGACCTGAGTGTCATTCCAGATTTCTTCAACATAATTGGCTGATTTGAAGTATGACCTCACTTAAATTTGGCCACCCCATTTATAAATTTGTAGAATTGCCACAGGCACTGCCGTAACCCAAATACAGTACCAAAACAGGTAATGATAGCTGGCAGACTTGTTGCTTTTAAAAGTTAAAAATCATAAAGTCTGCCACCTTTAGCTGTGTAATTTAGACAAACAACACTAGCAAAATCTCAGGTTCTGAGGCCTTTGGCCTGTGTTATGTTCTTCAGGTTTTCAGAGCTGACTTGGCAGTTAACACGGATCACTCAGAATTCAGTGTGGTGGTCATGACGGCAGGGGGCACAGGAAGTGCATTAAAATGAGCTATTTTGGCGGATGTTAGTGAAGAGGCTGCTGGGCTCGTTCTGGGGTTCGTCAGAAGATAAGGCAGGTCTGTACAGCTTCGTTCAATTCACACAGTTGCACCCCAGGCTGGTGAACGGGACATGTGCCGTGGCATTAGAATATAAAGCAAAGCTAGACGGAGAGGAGAGGTGCGTGTTTAACACCACAACCGGCTCACCTGTCTCGTCTGCTGAAAATATGACAGATAATCCAGCAGTTAGCATTTTCCAGAGAACGCGAGGGATATTTTGTTTAAAATTTCATCCTTGCTTTAATTGGTTCGTACCTAAATTTAGAACCAAAGGTCTCCATTCTCGTCTGGATTTTTTTTTAATCAGGTTTTATTGTGTTGAACTTGGCAGTTTCCTTTTTTTTGTGGTCGTAAATTAAAATTGATTTTTGTGCCAGGATTTGAAAATTTCCTAGATGGAAAACGGTCCCCTCAGAAGAGGTTTTTGTTGAGATGGGGGGGATAAAGTCACATGGTCACTGATAGTGTGGCCTGCCTGAAGGTACAGCCAAACTCTCATTGTATTTTGCACACAATATAAGGGATGTTTTTGACAAAGGGATATTGTCTTGTGTGACAATACAAACACAGCCTTAACTTGATAGATGAAAAGAAATCAACAAAATTCTGCATAAAAGTATGCCAGCCAAGGGAAATTGTTAATTATAAAGAAAACATGGATCTTGCTTTTAATGGATGACTAACCACAGTCCTGGAGAAGCTCAGTGGATGCAGGTTTTTGTTTCATCCAATTCAATCAGTTTAATTTGACCACTCTCTTAATTATATATCAATTACATCATTGCAAATCCTTATTCTTCATGATAATTTGTCTGTGTTTAATTGTGTTAAATTATTGAGTTACAAAGAAAAAAGTTAAAAGTGAGACTCTTGTACTTTATGATCGGTAACATAATTATAACCAACACATTATGATGTCTCTGTAACTGTAGAATTATAGTAGAAAATGTATGGATAATTCAGCAAGGTGTTTAAGTCAAACCTGTTATTAATTATATTTCAATGGTAATAATTAATGAATAGCAGAAACGGGCCAAAAAAAAGAATACCTAAGCAGTCACTTAAGTGATTAATTATTAACAAGAAATGGGTTAAAATATATCGTAACTGTTAAAAATGTTAAGAAACAACATTAGTAAATCTTTGTCAAACATTTTAAATTGGTATTTAAAATAAATAAAGCTTTTTGAAATTACTGGCTTGACAAAATAATTATACAAAAAAGTCAACGTTTAATTGACATTAAGATTCAATTAAAAGCAGAAGTTGGCTGAAGCACAAACCTGCACCCTTTTAGGTTCTGCAGGGCTGTAGCTGGCCAGCCCTGTCTTATTACATTCACTACCAGTGCATGTGTAAGGAGCAGAAAGGGTCATTTTCTGTGTGATAATGGGCAGCAGGATGCCTGCAAACAGTGCTGTTCTTTCGTTTGTGTTGGTTTCCTCCTGGAACTCTGATATAACCTGCCCCCCCCCCCCCCAACGCATGCTGTTACTGTGACGCGAGGACCGAATTCAATTCACACCGGTGATGGAGACACAGAACCTACGATCAAGTGCAAAATTAACTCTTCGTCGAAGATGCCAAACGGAACGTTATCGGAGTCAATGGGAGGTCAGTATGAGGAAATGCAATGTGCAGCTACCTCGATTCTTCGTTCACCTTGGACGGGATTGCTGAAGTATGCCGTGCCTTACGTATGACTTTGCGTTTGCATTGTCAGGATTATGATAGGTTACCGTAGTCTGGACGCTGCCAGATTTTGCACCAATGAAAGGTTCTCATGTTATGCTCAAATTTTTAAGGCACCTTACGAGTCATGGGCCCTTGGAATCATTCGTTTCTGGCTGTTTTGCTTGGTGTTTTGTTTTTGTGTGTGTTTAGTTTGTGTGTTTTTTCCATCACCGTTAAAGGCCAGCCTTTCACGTACTTGGGAGGGTTTCACATCTCGTTGCCAGTGCAACCCGTAATAGAAATGTTTTTGCCATTAAAAATTCGGCTGTACTGAGAACTAGCCTGCCTTCTGCTTTTGTAAAACTACACATTCATTTAAGGGTTAGGCTAAGTGCTGGATCCTGCCAGTGGTTTGTGTGAAAGAAGAGCTACTGCTAATGCGATCTGGGACATTGCACCTGGTGCGGTTTACCTACACCCAGCCACAAATCAATACTATTGTGTTGCAGCAAGGAACATCTGTCCTCCTCTGTCCACAGCCAATCTCATAGTTTGATCATTTGTGTTCTGAACCACTACCTCGAGATATGTGATTCTATTTCTTACCGTGTTCTTTTCTACACACTGGCGGACTCCCAAACCGCTCCCTGACATTTCCATCAATCTTCAAAGCTCAAAAACTCTTCTCGTACATTACCGGCTGAGCAACCAACAAACGTGGTTCTTGTCTCCCTTTTGGCACCGGATTGCACTGCAAAGCTAAGGACTGAAGGTGTTCGTACAGACTACTCACAGCCCGTTCCTGTGTGTGATGTGCTCCGTACTTGTTTTCTTAGACCTGGTGCACACCTGGAATCCGTGAACTGTCATCTCTTCAGAGACAGCTGTCTCTACACCATGATTTTTTTTTCATCAAAATCCAAACCATAAATTGATTAATAGGACATTTGTTTTAAAACCCCTGTAGTGTTCATGCATAACTATAAAACCTCTGTCAAGTTGGTTAATTTAAACTAGACTGGTATTTTTTCCCCCAATTCTTTTTTTTTTTTTTTTTTTGAAAGATTAGAGGATTTTTTTTTATTTAAATACATAATTTTTCAAACCTCTATATATGCAAAATCTTTATTAATCTTCCAGTTTTTATTGCTTCAGTAATTTATACCACTTATGTTAAAATGAGTGAATGTCATGGCTATGGATAAGCATCAGCGTAAAAGATATATGTGGCACTTTTCATTAAGATGATGTTACCAAGTAATAAAGCTGTTGTAGACTTTCTGTTAAGGTGGGCTTTTGTTGAAATTGATGGCTTCTTGACATTGTAGGGCTGAACCAACATAAAACATGTACGTTTCTGAAAACTTGTTCAGGAAATAAAACCAACTACTGAAGAAGGAAACTGAAGACTGGTTGACAAAATTTGCTGAAACAGAGGTAAATCTTAAGGTAAATCTTAATCCAGCCACCAAGATGCTGGTTCACCCAGTCATTGAAGCGCCGGTCCCAAGCCCGGATACATGGGGAGGGTTGCATTAGGAAGGGCATCCAGCGTAAAACCTGTGCCAAATCAAATATGTGGGTCACAGATAAGTTTGCCATACTGGTTTACTGGGTCACCAATGATCGCCATCCAGTACTCAAGTTGAGGGGGGATGGCATCCCCCCTGAAATAAAAACGGCCAAAATCATCCCCCTTCTAAAAATGGTTATCCCCCGTTCCATCCCTTGTGCTATCCCCCCTGATTTTTTTTTACAATTCGACTACTGCCGCCATCGGTACTGTTGACCAAGAGGGCACTGGTGGAAATTGGCCTACTGTTGGGCAATGGAGGAGAAAGAGAGGGGGAAGGCGTGTCCGGAAGAAGCAGGAGGAGAGGAGCCCTGACGGGTCTGGAGCTGTGCCCCAGCAGCTGGAAGTGGGAATTAAGCACAAGAACATGGCTAGTTGTGTGAAGCAGCTCAACGTGTATGCAGAGAACAGGTTGGCATGGAGAAGGATGATTCACTGTGGGGACCCCTAAAGGGAGCAGCCGAAAGAGGAAGAAGAAGAGGTAAATCTTGTCATAGAGCCAATGAACAAGTTAAAATGGCCTGAAATTGACAAACTTGAAATAAATTAGACTTGGCAGCTGATTTGGCTTTTGACAGGAGGTGTTTGCTGAGATCTATGTCAGTTAGAAGGGCAAATAAGAATGACTAAATCCATATTATAGGTAATGCATTCTTGTATGCATATAACACTGTACATATAAACCAAATGAAGCATTAGTTATTCATATGGGTCTGCTAACCCTTTCTGTTACACTGTGACGTATTGTACCAATGTCTCAATGTTTAATTTAGACTATAATAATGGAAACAGGCAGAACTGGGATGGCGGGGCAAAGCCAGCAGCTCACAATGTTGAGGGGTGCGAGGGCTCCTCTCATGACGTTTTGGCTGCTCTCAATGGATTTGCAACCTCGGCTTTCAGCTTCCAGCTGTTCGACTGTCCAGCCCGTTGAACAGACTGCGGTGTTCTCAAGAGGGCACTTACCAGTCAGTTCTCCAAGCACCAGCCCCTCTTTGACCCCCCCCCACCACCCAGCGGTTTACAGCAATCACAGTGCCGCTCCAAAGAGCCGCTGTGCTGTGATGAAGCACCGTTGGGGGAGCACTCCATAACAGGACACTGTCGAGTCCATTCTCCAATCAATGGGTGCCCAATCACTTCAACAACGCAGCCATCTTCAGCCACGAGTGCTTCTTTTCTTTTAACCTTCTCTTTCCTCCTGACCACTTTTTGCAGTCTCCTGTAAAGTCACTGTGTAAACAGCGCACAGGTAAATAAACCATCCCCCTGGAGTACCGACTTAGACAGCTTGACTGTTTTAATGTGGCATAAACAACATTCTCTGAGCATCAGAGCTGCTGACAGTTTATCACTGAACGGCCCATTGCTTTTTATTTTTACTTCTTAGTTCATATTTTCCTCACTGCTTATTGCCATATTGTTGCTCTCTGTAGACCATCCCCTGAACATAACTGTTTTTCATAATCACCTACCGTGCATCTAACTCCCAGTGGTGTGGCGCTTCGTTTTACACAAAACTTTTTTTTTCCCCGCCAGCAGGGGGAGCACATCTGCTTCGGTATAGAATGTTAACGTTATGTACCAAAAACGCCGTTATGTGCTGGGAAGGGGTCACGGTACTCTAATCTGATAAATGTTCAAATATTGACAGGAGGCGTGAGACGCCGTGACAGGGAAAACAGGCAAAACTCCTGTCAGAGTAAGAGGCCGAACTATACGGCTTGAACCGTACGCGTCTCGCTCCTTGACGATGTCCAGATTCTCTCCATTACGGGTTTGTCTCATTATCCCGTGAAGCCAGGCAGAGTTTATAGTAGCCATGAATGTGCAAGGAAGGGATCCGTTCTCAGCTCAGAGACTGTGCGGTTTGAAAGAGAAACCGTTAGGTGAGAAATGCAGAAGTTCACTCCCTGCAGGAAACATGCAGCCTTTCCTGCACAAAATAATAAATTAATAAGGTTTACAAAAGCTGTACATGGCACGTGAATTTTTACCCCAGTAACTTAAAGAAAAAGTAGAAGTCCCGTCAGACTAAAATACACGTGAATAATTTGACAAGCTATAAAGTCTTGGATGGAAAACATACTGCATATATAGGTGTTCCAGTGTTCTTAACAAACATTACTTTTATGTATTGCATGTTATTTATTTAAAACACATAAAAGGCGTCTTAAATATTTTGTAACGCTTCCTCGTAGACCTAGATACAACGTTTTTGGTCCTCTTCTTTTTACCGGGGAAAATTTTTAAATAAAAGCTAAGTAGTACATTTGTTGACACACTGGACAGGTTTTGATTTAGTTTTTGTGCTTGGTAATAAAAGGCATTTAGTTACAGAGCATTGCCAACGTAGATTTGGAGCTGCCTGTTAGAAATGCATCACGTTTTGTATGGGTTTACTGTCTTTCCAGCACTCGTCCAGAGGCTTAACATATTGGGACGTCTCCGTCTACTGGCTTCGCTCGTTACTTACGGAGTTAATGGATTGTAGTAATTGTTTCGGGCGTCTGTGCACGGGGGTGTGTTCTGCTGCGGTTTTGCGCTGCGCTGATCGATGACACCTCTGGCAGCTGCAGCGCTAAGGAGAAGCTGTTTATCCCGCATCCTCTGCGCCAGGGGGACACCTTGGAACAAACAGCTGAAACTGGAACGGTGCCCGCAATTAACCGTGCACGTTTAAACAAATTTCAGTTTATTGTCTTTTAATTGCTGCTTCATTATTCTGCTCTCATTATTGCACCTTAACTGAACGTTAAAAAAAGACCCAGAGATGACTGTTCTGCTTAGGCGTTGATTTGTCACATTTGGTGTTCAGTGAAGGAAGATGACGAATTCACCATGGTTTTGTTTCGCGTTTTACTTTTTTGTGTAAAGTTAGTTTATAAGTCATGATATTTCAGTTATTTCTAGAAGTTAATCCCTGTGGGTAATATTCAGCGATAGCGGTATTTGAGATGTTCAGGTTACACCCATAACATTGCATTCTTTTTATGTACTTCCTTTATTTGCACTCAACCCCCACCCCCACCGTAGTCAACATCCATAGATTCTTTTTGACTCTAATGCAATTGGCTCCTTGCCTCAGCGCCACTGGAATATCAGCGCCACAAACATCAAATCATTACGGTGATGTTGCAGCGATTTCAAGAGATTGTCTTGTTGCGCTTGGTTGAAAGTGTGATCTCCAGTTCCTAAGGGTGGCCTGGCAAAAAGTGTTACATCCCAAAGTGTCTTAACTCGCATCCCTTGGCGAACTTTTCTTAACGTGGCTCCCTGACTGGAAATGATGAGGGCGGCGGGTGGTGGAGGAATCTCTCCTCGCAGTTGCCGCCTGGATGGCCGTGGTGAGCTCCTGGGGTGGAGCTCTGAATTTCTGCTCGTCACCCCCACGGTCGACCGGCTCTGCTGGACTGGACACACCAGTTCCACTGTGGAAATCTTTTCATTGGCGCTGGGGAAGCTCACCGGAGCGTGATGTGCTTGCTCAGCATTATCCCAACGTTAACAAGCGCCCAGTTCGATGGGCTCGCTGCTGTGGCTCGTTGATTTTACAGTCGTCCGAAGCGCATTTCTCACAGCCAGGACTCTGATGTTTTATTCCGTGTGCGCAGTTGTGAGTTGATCTTGGAAACTCTAACAGACTTTAACGTGTGAAAGTGTGCTTTTTCAGGCCACGTCATGTTTAAAGCGCTTTGCCCTTAATTTTAACAGAACGCTAAGAATAATAACAATAATAATAAAAAAAAAAAAACAGGTCAAGACAGTACAGAACACCACAACCCATTTCTGTGTTTTGTATAGTTCACTGAACCACTTTCTGGTGACTGTCCATTCAGATTGTAATCGAAAAGTTCATTTTTCTCCACATTTCAGTGTATCGCAATTAACGGTTTCTTGGGAGGAAAAAGACTAACTAAAAAACGCACTAATGAAGGGCATGCTTTCGTTTAGCTGCCACCTGTACTGCCACTTGTTTGGAGATAATGAAACAATCCTGAAATAACGAGTCGGCTGAGTTTCTGAAGCAGTATACAGGGATTTGGAGTTCACACAGGACGCATGATGTTTTGCCTAATGCCTTTTCATTTTCCCCTCGTCTTTGTGTAAGTCATTACGATCTGACGTTGGTGCCATTGGACTTAGAAATACATTTTAAAAATGCTCACAGTCTGTGTTGACAAAACTAAATGTATCACTAGGGTTTTTTTTTTTTTTTTGAAGAGTTTGGTGCTAGGCTCTGGAGCTGAAAACAAAAACACGATTGACCTTTGCTGTAGCTTAACAAAGGGTGCCGCACTGTTTGGTCTTCCTTTGAAGATGGTTTTTAAAATATCCTTTTCTGGGCACTATTATAAAAGCAACAGTGGAAAAACGAGAGCATGCACGATCATATTATCCTGCAAGCCCACAAGAGGGTCTCTATCTTGCACAGTGAAGTCAGTATAAACCAGCACATTAGTCTGTCTTTTTTAGTCCAGTAGATCTTTCAGTTATTCATAAAAGATGACTCCTTGAATACCTTATTTAAAAACATGATCTGAAGTATGCCATGTTTTAATGAACTCCTCATTAGAATTTGGAGCAGGGTGCTGCTGTTTTAGGAGGCGTAACAGAGTTCTGGACCAGATGCTCAGTACTGTCCACTTAACTCCTAGTGCTAAGTGGACAGATTGTGTTACTGTCCAGAGAACCAGCAACAAACACAGCTGCTTAGAAGATGAGAATACAGAAATCCTGCCATCTCCTAAACTTTTTTCCCTAGAGCCATTAAAACCTTCATTAACTGAATTTGATTTTTTAATTTCTTCCATTCTGGTCTTGCAGTGCAAAACGTGTTCTTTACAGCAGCAGACTGAAGGATGGTCTCAGAGGAGACAGCACTGAGTTAAAAGGCCAGATAGTTTACTTTGGGTTACCGAGTCGTCGAGAGGGAAGCAATGTGTCAAACACGCTTAATTTCATCTTTTGTTTCCCCAGGAACTGTTTTGGGGCACATGGCCAGATGAGGTCAGGTGTGTAATTTCTGGGACAAAAGGTATAAGGTGACATCTATAAGAAGTGACAATTACTGAGACTACTTCCACAACAAAACTATATAAACTGGGACTGTGTTGCCAATACACATTAAACTGATATTTGTGTCTTAGCACTTCCTGTTGAAATGAGACAAACTTCCAAATATTTGGAATCACGTCAGTCATAGAATTTAATCGCTTACGACTGATGCTCACCAGCGGCATTATCATACATTTTTCTGCATGTTTAATGTTTTGTATTTATACTAAATACCGTATAAAATATTGCTTAATATGTAGGCAGCCTTGATATCAGCCACTGTACAATGCTTAAATATTATCAGCAATACACTGAAGAATGGTAGTCATAATGTTAAAACTAACCTTAAATTACACTTTGTTGCACTACACATTTTTTTTGTTACGAAAACCTATAATTACAGACTTTTAGATAATCAGTGACATTCCCCTTGAACTTTTCGCAGAATGCCTGAAAGTTGCTTTATTGTTCACATACAGATGCATTTAAGCAGAGGGCACTCCAGAGCAGTCCCAATTAGGAAGTTTGAGTGTGTATAGCACACACCCAGGTAAGTGTGTCCCAGTGGAGCAGACTCTGCAGAAATGCCACAAAGGTCGCTATCAGAAGTCTTTTTCTGTGAGCAAAACAGACATCCTTAGCCTGCCTTAATTGAAAGATTTTAGAACTGGCAGCTCAGAACAGACAGTGGTATTTTTCTACGAGTTTCCCAAAATGTCACGCTCTATATACCACAGTCAGAGAAGTGAAACTGTTTTCAATAATCCATTGTTAAAGTAAATGTCAGGATGGGCTAATTCAAAAGCATCTTCAAATCTTATCACGACCCGAGTCTAGATTACGGTTTGTGTCATAATAAATGCATTTGGGCGCTTCGGGCGTCCTCTGATCAGTCTATTAATCACAATTTGGATTGTTAAAAATTAAAAACCCAAGGATGTCAACTCAGTTAACAATGCACAGAAAACAAAAACGAAAAGTATTTATTCAGTGTTCCACTCACAAGTCAAACCTTTATCTGTGAAAAATTATTCCTTTTATGCATTGCATCCCCTACAGGAAATCTGCGTGATTGAATGATGTCGTCCTTTAACTAATGACTTGGTCCTGTAGCTTGTGGTTTCATCCTATATCTCAAACTGCATGGCTCCTTGTGTAGAGGACCTCTGCAGTGCTGAGTAGGATACAATGACCGTTGTTTTGCCAATATAAAATAGCAATGCAATGTAAACCCACAAGTAAATGTTTAAATGGCTCTGCGTCTTTACACAGAGCTTTGGCCAGATTTCTTCCTTAAGGCAGGAGATAATTGCCAGTTATCCTTAAACATACCCCTCTGCAAAGGTTTGTGTTCTGATCTCTGACCCATCTACTTCATTTTCTGACAATTTTTTTTTTCAGAAGGCAGAGCAAAAAAACTTAATTTCTTACCTTCATTTTTACTCAGTTTGAAATTACAGTGCTGTGCCTTACGTTAAAGCCATTGCTATGCTCAGCTTTTTGAAATACTGTAGTTTTTATTTGTGGGGGTAGTTCACATAAATAAACCAACAATAGGCGGATATTTAGCATTAATGATCGATAAGAATCATCTCTGACTACACTTCAGTTTCATTTGTAATGAGACACATATGCCACCTTCATCTGTCAGTGTTCCTGAAGTAACCTTCTGGAATTTTCCACACTGGCACCGCTGCAGTCGTGTAATGGTGCTTCCTACTCTGTTGTCCTCAGTTTTTAGACTCCAGAGACTGTCGCCTGACAGGGACTCAGGCAAATAGGCAAGAAATGGCTTTACAGCACTCAGGTGTTTCTGAGGCTGGTGACAAACACTTTTAGAGCAAAAATACATTTTTTTGAAAAGGCCTCTTTTATTAGAGGCTTTTATTCACATTGCAAATCCAAAGTAGGCAGTATTGCCTAGGACTAGCCTTCCCAGGCCCTTGATTTTCACCTTTCCTTTATGCCCCTATGTATGTGAGATATAT